>PVHY01027121.1:0-16537 GCA_004024945.1 Uropsilus gracilis
TCTCACTGCAAGTCGCTGGTCCATGCTTGGCCACTGGTCTTCTCTTCCTCTGGAGCTCTGTCCTTCTCCCGGGTGTGGACTCGCCCTCCTGGACAGCACTGACCAGGCTGCTCGGGTCTCCAGGGGTGACCGAGGCGGGCTCAGCCTGTCAGGAGCTTGTAGGGCAGATATGAGGCGGCTTCTCCAGGCTCCTTCCTGGCATCTGTCCCGTGGTGCTGGTTCTGTGCCGTGTGGTTCCGATGTTTGGGTTCGGGAGCCCAACTCCCAGCCGCTGGCGTGAGATGTTCCCTGCTGGGGACAGACTTCCCCAGGTGGCGGGTCCAGCTCTCTCATGTCGGCGGCAGCTCCACCTGGGGCCACAGCCACATCGTTGTGACTTTCTCCTCCCGTCAGCTGGTAAAGGAGGGAGCCTCATCCACGCTGCACGGAACTGTGGACCAGGTGGTTGGTTCCCCGGCCCAGAGACGATGCAGGTATCTACCAATGATACTTTTGAAACTATGTGGTGACTGGGGCTTTTCTCCCTGGCTGAAGCCACCGCTGAACCTATGACATAATAGACAAGAAGCCACCTTCTATTGAAGGGGCCCCATCGCCTCCCAGGACTTGCTGATCCCCGGAGATAATAAGCCACCCGCAGTTACGCTTTGCGCAAGTCACCCAGCCAGTCCCAGGCCCGCACCCCTGACCGCCGCCCTCAGCTCTCTCCTACCACATCGGTGTTTCCTCTACCCTAAACCAAGCCAGGCTCAGGCCCCTGTCGCCACAAAGCCACCCCATACCTTCCCTGGCCCTCTCTGCCTTTTGCACGGAGCCCCAGTAAAGGCCTGCCCGGACCTTTGCGCGTACTGGTTTGTGCCAGGTACGTCAGGGGGACTGGGGTCTCGCGTTTGGAAATGTCACCGCCCCAATATCCGGTGAGCGCTGGGCGGACTCAGCGCTGCAAGCAGAGTGCGGTCCCCCAGGTGGACAGGCCGGGAAGAGGCAAGGTGAGGCCTCAGGCAGAGAGTCCACGAGGAGGGCACTTGAGGAAACGCAGCAAAGCATAGCGGCATCGCAATCATCTGCTTCAGAGAAGGCGTCTCTGGCCGGATGAGCCTGCGGGCCCGGGGGAATCGCGGCTGAGCGTGAAGCCAACCGGGCAACTGAAACGCCAACTTCGCAGCGAGCCCGCAAGGGGGTGTCAGCAGGATACGCGCACGATGATGGGCACCTGAGAAGCCCGCACCCCCCCACCAGGGCGGCCTTGCTCCAAGCCAGAACCACCTACGGCAAGCAGATCCCCTTCTCCTCAGGGGAGCCTGGAAGGCGGACCCCACGGACCTCCTAACCACAGCTCTGCTTCCTTGTACTGGCGAGGCCGGCCGGGGTGAAGTGTGCCGCTGCCCAGCATCCAAGGGTGTGAGCCCCGCCAAGACGCTGAGCAGACCTTACAGGGGCAACTGCCATGAGGTCAGCCTGGCCCAATCTGGAAGACAGAGACCCCCCTCCTTCCCGGCAGGCCAGCGTAGCCCTGATTCCTGTCTCGGGCCCTTCCGCGCTGGGAACCAAGCCCAGGGGTCCCCAGAACACGCTGCCCACGTCCTGCGCCCCAAGCTGCACCACCCCGCCCGCACCCCCTTCCCCCCAGCACCGTCCAGCCCAGGCCTTCCCGGGAAGCTGAACGTGGCTCTATTCTCAAGCTCCGTAATTATACACCGGCCTGGGTCGGCGACCTCCTGATTGCAATATCTTGTCTCCTTTGTGCGTCCCCCAGCCCGCGCCCGTGGGGCCCGGCCGCGGCGCGGGTATTGGAAACCAGCGAGGCGTGGCCCTGGCGCGGTGCTCGGAGCTTCGCAATCATTTCCCCATTTTCATTTGGTTTGATTTCATTAACACCCGGGTCTCCAGGGAGAGCCCGCTGGGGGGGGGGGGGGCAAGTGATTTCAGCGGCCATGGCGGCTTATCCCTCGGCATCTTGGGCGAGATGGCGGGGCTGCGGAGAGGGGTGCAGCCTGGGCCGGCTTGCGGTTGATGGCGGGACCCCAGCAGGCCAGCGCCGCAGTCCAGGCCCTGATACCCTCGGCCGTGTCTGGAAGACGGGGACACGAGGCCTGAGCGGGAGGAGCGACTTCCAGGCCGCTGCAGATCCCAGGTGTGGGCCCGAGGAGCAGCTGGCGGGTGTGGGAGGGCGGCGGGAGCCCCCGGCTTCCAGGAGAGAGAACAAAAAGGTAGCCAAAGAAAGGAGCTTTGGGGAAGGAGACAGGAGGCGAGTCCTCTGGGTTCTGCCAGCACCGGGCCCTGAAGGGGCCGCACCGTGTGAGGGTGGAGGAGGGCGCCCCGGATCCGGTGCTGAGCCACCTGCACCCCGGAGAGACCCGAGCTGCCCCTCGTGTGGGCACTGGCAGAGGCCAAAGGTCAAGGATGTAACGGGATGGCTGCGGGTGGTCAACCCCCCCGGCTCCCCGGGGAGCAGAAGTGGGGTTCCTTTCCGTGTGAGGGGACTTGAGCGGGTGTGGACTATTAGACGCTTTGCTTTCCCCTGACTGTGAGCGAGCCCGCGTGGTCACCCTTACTGCTGTTTCATCTCTGGGCAGCTGCTGGCCGCAGCTGAGAGAACCCACAAACTAAAAAGGGGGGGTCCCCGACCCCGGAAACAGGATGAAGGAGGCTCCCTTGAGTCCTCCCCTCTGTGCCCCTCAGTCCAGGCCCCTCTGTGCGCCCCCCCCAAGCTGGCCCCACACACGGCCCCCCGCTGACCCAGTCCAGCGGCCAGCACCAGTGCCCTGGGTGCTCACCCTGGGCAAGGCAGGCACCCAGCCCAGGATGCGCATCTGACCTGGCTCTTCTTCCCTCGGCCTCGCAGCCTCGGAAAGGGAGGTTCAGGCCCGGAGGCGGCTGCCGGGCCCAGGACGCTGGTCTGGACAGTGGGGCTGGGGGCGAGGTGCCCTGGGTGTCCGGTCACACAGGGGGGAGGGGGGGCAACGGCCACCATCCCTTCTCCCTCCCGACCTGCTTCTTTTTTAAAAAAATGTATTGGCCATGTTGCTTACACAAGAGTACATATATGTGTGTACATATATGTACACACATATATGTGCGTGTGTACATATATGTGCACAAGAGTACATATATGTGCGTAAATATATTATGACATCATTGCCCCCCACACCCGCTTCTTAGTTTTAGAAATTATTTTATTGATGACATTGTTGTTTACATGTTCATGCCTGTGCATATATGTATTTGTGTATATGTGCACGTATGTATAAATAGATTATTACATCATTGCTTTCCCCGGGGTTCTCCCTCCCCCTGATCACCCCGAACCTTCATTTTGGTCTTCCTGTGCTCCTCCCTTCCCTGATTCCTCCCTCCCCCCTCCCTAGCTGCTCACCCCCATTCCGTTGTCGACTTCTTCTGGCGTTTCCCCGGCCTTTTGTGTGTGATCGCCACACCCCAGCTGCAGGCGAGACCCTCTGTTTCTGTCTTTTCCCTTCTGGCGTGTTTCTGCTTACAGGATCCCTCTCGGTCCATCCATGTGGTCACACGTGTGTTCTGTCTGTCGGTGTAGATGGCAGAGTAAGATTCCGCTGTGTACGTAGACCGCAGCTCTCTCAACCACTCGTCAGTTTGGGGGGCCTGCGGGTTCATCAGTTTGGGGGGGTGCAGGCTGCTCCATCAACCCTCTGCTTTATCTTGGCCTCCATCAGGCGCTCTCTGGCCATCCAGTCTGCAGGCCGGCGGTCTCTCTGGGTGGAGCCCCCGAAGCCCTGTTCCTCAGCTCTAAAACACAGAGGAAATGGCCACCGGACAGGTGGGTGGCACGAGCCAGGGGCTGGGTGGCACTGGGGACCCGCCACAACGCCGCAGTGGCCTTGGCACTTTGCTCCGGAGAAAGGGAGCACACCCCTGTATTGTCCAGCTGTCCTTCTGTGCGGGTGGGATGGGCCGCCGTGGGCGGGAGGATGAGCGGGGTGGAGATTCCATGCCCCGAGGGCGACACTGCCCCCACCCCACCCCCACCGCCCTGCGTCAAAACGGCAGCGTCTGCGCCAAGCCCTGGCCCCTCCTCACGTGTCTTCTAAGGAGCTGCCAACTCTCAGCACCCAGATGAGGGGCAGTTCAAATGCCCCCGAGCCCCAAGTCTCAGCCCCCTTGGCACCGAGGCTCCAGCCCAGAACAGTGGTCAGTGGAGCCCAGCCCCGTCCCTCTGCCTCAGGCCCCGCCCATCCACCTCCCGCGGACACTCATCCCCCCCTTGGGGTCGGGACACCCGCCGTTTCCCCCCATTTCTCCCCCACGCTGGCCCCTCACCCAGCACCTCCCCGGGGCCCCCTCTCTGGTCCTGCCCGCTCCATCCCAAGAGGGAGGCCCTCGTGGTCTCAGCCGAGCTCCCCGTCTGTGCCAGTGTCCTTCAAAAAGGCCTCGGGCCGCCGGTGGCTCTCTGCGCCTCAGCCTCCACATCTGTAAAGTGGGAGCAAATCCACCCCCCGGGGCCGTCAGGAGGACGGACAGGTGAGCCCCAGAGTGAGGCCACACGGTGGGTGACGGCAAGATTCCCCTCCCGGCCCTTTCGAGCCTCCAGCCTGCCCCTGACGGAGAGGGGCCCCCCCATACCGGCTTCTGAGGGAACCCACAGGTGCAGGGATGCGCAGAGGGGCTCCAGGTCTGAAAAGCCCCCCCACAGCCCTGCCCGCCACTTCCCTGAGGCCAAGACCACCCCCTCCTGGGGAGGGTTGTCATTACCCAGTAACTTCCGCCCGGCCCCTGGGGGCTTCCCGGGCCCCACGTTTTCTGCAGAGATGAGGAGCTCCTTCGGTAATAACTACGCGGCAATAGCCAAAATTTTGGTTGCGTTGTGAGGCCGGGCGCGCCCCCCCATTCGCCAGTCATGACAGCCCGCTTAAAAAACAAATCACACGTATAATTTAAGCAACCCAAACAAACAGCAGTGCTGGCTTGGCCGGGGGGAATACTTCCCCGTTTCCTCAAGGCGGCCCCCCCCGGCGGGCACCCCTGCGTTGGCCTCCCCTGCTGAGCTGTGTGTACAGCAGGCAGCCTGGGAGGGAGGAGAGAGGGGTGGGGGGGGACACCTCACCCGCGGCCCCCCGGAGCCCCTTCCCGGGGACGTGGGCATCCTTTGCCGGAGCTGGGAAGGGACTGCTAGTCCCTGGCCCCGCACCCACCCTCCCAGCTCAGCTGTGCAGAGAGGTTGGCCATCCGTGCTCTGAGCAGACCGGGGGCACCCCGGGCGAGACGCCGTAGAGCCCTCGTGGCAGTTACGGGAACAGCCCCTGTCTGGGCACAGGCCTGGTCGACAACTTCTCTGCTGGGGTGAAGGGACAAGCGCCCTGACTTTCAGAGAATCCGTCACTTCGTACGTCTTTTATGTCCAGGG
The DNA here is from genome assembly GCA_004024945.1 of Uropsilus gracilis. Classification (NCBI taxonomy): domain Eukaryota; kingdom Metazoa; phylum Chordata; class Mammalia; order Eulipotyphla; family Talpidae; genus Uropsilus; species Uropsilus gracilis. Next base: position 5,381 of record PVHY01027121.1, read on the forward strand.
TGAGCCGTGCGGTCTCTTCTTCCCACAGAGTTTAGTTTTTTATTAAAAAACTTAGGGACACCTGTGTCCAGCTGTTTGCTGCAGCACGATGTATAGCCGCAAGGACGTGGAAACAACCCAGATGTGCCAAGACGGACGAATGGATGGAAAGGCTGCGGTCTATAGACACAATGGCACATCCCTCATCAATTAAAAATGGCTAATGTGACGAATGTATGATGACATGGATGGACCTAGAAGAAATCCTATGAGCTGACACGAGTCAGAAAGAAAAAGACAGAAACCAGCTGGTGTCGCTAATATCTGCACAACCAAACCAACGAACACCACAGAGGGTGCACCAGATGTAACAGCCAGGGAGGGGAGGTGATGGGTGACCCCTGGGGATTCCAATGATGTGAAATGCAGATATAAATAAATTATTTATATGATAAAAAATGTTCATTGTGATTGAATATACCTGGCCTAAAATGTACCACCTTGACCACTTGCAAATACATAGTTCAGTGATGTTAAGTACATTCAACCGTCACCATCATCCATCTCCGAAGCTTAATCTTCTGAGAATGAAACTCTGACGTATACACTCAGTTCCTCCTTTCCTCAACTCCTGACAATTTATTTCAGGAGTCAATTTATTAATTTGATCACTTTGGGTACTTCTTTTTTTATTATTAAATATTTTATATATATTTTACATCTTTGTATTCCCCGGGGATCACCCACCACCTTCCCTCCCAAACCACTCCCTCCCATCTCTGCTCCCACCCCACCAGCTGTGTATTTCAGTTTGGTTGTTAGCTTGTTTGGACTTTTCCATCTGGCCTTTTGTTTGTTTTCCCCATATATTAGTGAAATGTATATATATATATATATATATATAGCCCATGCATTAGTGAAACCATTTGGTTTCTGTCTTTTTCTTTCTGACTCATTTCTGCTAATAGGATTCCTTCCAGGCCCATCCATGTTACCATAAATTCGTTAAATTTGTCATTTTTGATTGATGAGGAATATTCCATTGTGTATCTAGACCACATCTTTTTCATCCATTCGTCTGTCTTGGGACATCTGGGTTGTTTCCACATCCTTGCAATTGTAAACAGTGCTGCAGTCAACATCCGGGCACAGGTGACCCTCTGTATAACAGGAGGAAGACGCCACCTCTGACTGGGAGAAGGTGAAGGGGAGCGTGGGCTGTTTTGCTCTTTTCCACAATGACACGTCATACCACTCAGATGGTCAGGAAAGAGGACAGTCTGTCAGAGCAAAATGCTCTGCATTGCCGGCTCGGGAAGGAGACACCACCCAGCTCTGCCCTCATCATAGCAGCAGCCTTGCTGGAGGCTCACGAGGTGTGGAGCCTGCTGAGTGCATTCGTGAGCTTGCAGGAAGCACAGGATTCTAGCCGAACACAGGCGAGCCGTTACGGGGGGGTTCCCTACGTCTCATCTCGTCTCTGCCCGTGAGTGGTGAGCGCTATCGACTTGCCTCTTCTGCAGATAATAGAAAACTTCACTTTCGGAGTCGGTTTAAGTGGGTCAGTTCGGAGAAAGAGCAATTAAAGGCGTTATTAACACCAGAATCTTTTTATTTATTTATCTTTATTTTTTCATTCATAGATCTATTTCACATCTTTGGATTCCCTGGGGATTACCCACCACCTTCCCTCCTTGACCAATCCTTCCCTCCTTCCCTCCCCCATCCCTTCCCCCCCCCCCCCGAGTTGTGTGCTGTAGTTTGGTTGTTAGTTTGTTTGGACTTCTCCTCCTGGCCTTTTGTTTGTTTTTCCCAGGTCCCATAGACTAGTGACACCATCTGGTTTCTGTCTTTCTCTTTCTGATTCGTTTCTGCTGATACGATCTCTTCTAGGTCCTTCCATGTTATCTCAAGTTCGTCCAATTTGTCATTTTTAATTGATGAGGGATATTCCATCGTGTATATGTACCACATCTTTTGCATCCAGTTGTCTGTTTGGGACATCTGGGGATTGTTTCCCTGTCCTTGCAATTATAAACAGCACTGCAATAGACATCCGGGTACAGGTGACCCTCTGTAGAAGTACTGAGGTCTCCTTTGGGTAGATTCCCAGAAGAGCAATCGCTGGGTCAAATGGTAGCTCCACAGAATCACTTTTCATGAACATGACATTCTATAAATGATAACTCCTTCTAGATGAGCCCGGAGCGGTCGTACGTGACCATCCTAAAATCCGCGCGGAGGCAGGCCACAGGTGAGAGCTGGGAAACACAGTCAATCTTCCTCATCCCGGAGGTGGAAATGCTGCGATTTCCACCTTGCAGACAGGGAGGCTGTGGCCGAGAGACCCACGGAGGCTCAGACCCAAGGTGCCCGCACATGCAGCTCTACCCGGCAGACCCGGGACGAAAGCACCCCGTGGCTATCCCGAGGAGCCTGCCTATAGCAGGGCCCGCAGCAGCATCTGCCCCCAGCTGAGACCCCCAGGTCCCCCGGGTGTGCCCCAGCCCCGTGCCCCACGAGGAAGACTGCGGCCTAGGTCCCGGCGAGACACACGCTCGGGGTTCAAATCAAACAGAACTTGAAGCAGAAAGCTCCCGAGACCCCACAAGGCACAGGGCTGATGTGTCCGGGAGAGCAGGTGGCCTAAGGCCCAGCGACGGGACAGCCGTGCCCGGGAGGCTGAATGGACTAGGGGAAAGCAGATGTCCTGGCGGGAGAGCCTGTTCCCCTCCAAGCCGGCTGAGGAAAAGCTGCCCGTCGGGCCAGTCTGGAGCTGAGGGTCTGAGCCTAGGGAGGGAGCGGAGTGGGAGGAAAGCAGCAAAGCCCACACCCCGGGTGCCCCCCCCATCCCATTCAGCACCTCCCCCACCCGTGGATGGCACAGGGAGACCCTCGGCCGCCGCCCTGCAGCCCACGCCGCTCGGACGTTGTCGGTGCCCACTTCTCTCCTTCGGACAAGCCCTGGCCAGGGGCCCAGCCTCTCACAACCCACTAGGCCTTGCAGGGTCTCCAGAGAGAAGCCTGGGGGCGCGGAGGAGCCGGCCATGATGGGACGGTGATTCCGGCCTGAACGGGCCAGACCTCACCTGCCGGCCTCACTCACCTCACTCACAGACCTCACTCACCTCACTCACAGACCTCACTCACAGACCTCACTCACAGACCTCACTCACCTCACTCACAGACCTCACTCACTTCACTCACAGACCTCACTCACCTCACTCTTCACCCCAGGACGCAGGGAGCCTCTGTGCTTCCCCCGCACACCCGCTAACCCGCCCCTAGCAAGGCTGGCTCCGAGCCCCCGGGGAGCCTGAGAAAAGCAGGACCCGGACCCGAAGCCAGAGATCCATAGCCGGGCTTGACGATGGAGCCAGTTCCGCAACACCGGGAGCCTTGGCTTCCTTACCTGGATGACGTCATCAACCCCCCTCAGCGGGAGTTTCTGAGGACCGAGCTGATGCCTGGGAAGTGCTGAGAGCACAGGGGCACGTGGTCGGCACCCCCAGACCAGGGAGCTGCTCGTTAATGTTCCTGCCCTCGTCAGCGCCTCCGCGTCCCTGTGGGTTTGTATGGAGCAGCTGACCTGTGACCGCGGCCAGCTGAGCGCGCCTTGTTCCCGCCGGGCACGGACAATGCCCATTCGCCCAGGTCGCCCGGCCGCACGCTGCACGGCCGCGGTGCGAGGGGCCACGCGGGGCGGGCAGCCAGGAGGGGTCCCCGCGGCTAATTGCTGTAATTAGCGCGACAGGGGCGGGCTGGGTCCGAGGCCCGGCGAGGGGGCGCGCGGGTGGGGCTCCGGCTACTCCCGGGCTCTCGGAGGGGCCGGCCCCTGCCAACCTCGGGAGGAGCGGCAGAGGAGCAGCGCGGCTGAGAGGAGGCAGAGCAGCCGCCAAGCTTGCCGAGGTGGCCGCTGGAGAAGAGGCGGCCCGAGCTCGGGGGCCTCCTTCACCCCCCTCCCCACGCCCCACCCCGGACAGCCCGGGCACAGCAATGGTGCCCTTCGAGTCCTAAAGCCCACGGACGTGGAGGTGGAGTTCGCCCCCGCATCACGCTCCACTCCCAGGTCCCAAGGGAGCCTGGGTCACCTGGAGTCTCGGCACAGCGTGGCTGGTACCCCTGGCCGCAGAGCCCAGCTCTCCATGGAGTCAGCACCGGTACAATGACCCTGCTTCGCGCCAGCCTTGGAGACCTCGTTCCCCGATGGCCGCGGCCAGGTCTGACCCTCGTTCCCTGATGACCGCCATCAGGTCTGGCCCTTGTTTCCTGATGACCGCGGTCAGGTCTGGTCCTTGTTCCCCGATGGCCACGGCCAGGTCTGGTCCTTGTTCCCCGATGGCCACGGCCAGGTCTGGTCCTTGTTTCCTGATGACCACGGTCAGGTCTGGCCCTCGTTCCCCGATGGCCATGGCCAGGTCTGGTCCTCGTTCCCCGATGACCGCGGTCAGGTCTGGCCCTCGTTCCCCGGTGGCCGCGGCCAGGTCTGGTCCTCGTTCCCCAATGGCCACAGTCAGCCCCCCACCCCCCGCCTGTTCCCTGGGCCAAGCCCGCATCTCCACAGCCCTCACACTGGCCAGCCCACCCCTGCCGGGGCCCCGGAGCACCGGCCACAGCCAAGTGTCAAGTGCCAAGTCCTTGACCTGCCCTGGGGTCCACCTCCCTGGCCCTTCCTCGAGCCACACCCCGCCTCCCTGCGGCCTGTCGCGTTCCCTGACCGTCCACACGCCCCGTCTCAGGTCTTGGCACAGGCTACCGCGCAGGCTCAGCCCGCTGCTCCTGAGACTCCCTCAGGTGTCCACCTCCTGGGCCCGGGGCTCAGGTCTGCACCGTCCCACTGACCTTTGGCTCATCTGACCCTGCGTGGCCGCTCTTGACCCCTCTGCCACCTGCTTTGGCTCGTGCCTGGCGCGCGCTGGTCACTCACCGCCCCGACTCGGGCACAGGGTGAGGCGTGTGGCTGCCAGGTTCCCAGCTCGGTTTGGCCATCACCAGCCGTGCGACCTTGGACGGCTCTTTCCGCTCCCCAGCCTCAGCCCCGCATCTACGAAGCAGACGACGTCTGGGGCATAAAGGCTCCCGGCGCCCGTCCTGCGGGGCTCCGGCGGGCATCGGGTGAGACACGCCTGCAACGTCCCTGGCCGTGACCAGCAGCTGCGGCTCCTGCAGGGCCCACAAGGGGGCGTGGCCGTGCCCAGCTGCGAACTGGGTCCATGCAGGGCCAGCGACTGAGCACCCACGAGCATCCAAAAGCTCGTTTCCAGAAACACACACGCCCAACGCCGGGAGCAACGCCGTGAGCGGCCTCCCCTGGGTGTGACCGGTGACAAGGCTGAATGGGGGGCGTGGTCCCATCTTTGTCCTAGGCCGCAGCTGACCCAGAGGGACGCCATGGCGGGCGGAGACCAAGCATGTGGCACCAGGGGCGAAGCCTCAGAGAGGAGACCCGGACCCGAGAGGAACCCGGACTGAGAGAGCAGAGTGAGTTCACCCAGGCCGGAGAGGAGGCAGGCGCAGGCACCATGTTGGCAGCCAGCCTGTGTCACAGCCGGGCGGGGGGGAAGAAGAGCCACGAGCTTGTGGCCCAAATGGGTGCCCCTGGCGAGAGGGCGGCCACCTGGAAAAGAAGACGGCAACGCGTGTCCCTGGCGAGAGACCTTGCTGGAAAGCTGGACGTGGTGCCTGGCCTGGCTGCGTTGTCCAGGGCCCTGGGATGCCCTGGGGACTCTGGCTCCTCACCCCCCATCGATAATTCCGTTTCCGGGAACCCGGCCTCCCACGGTCACGGCGGGCCCGAAAGGGGCGGTTTAAAGCCCGCCGTTCCCCTCGCGAGGTGGTTTGCTTCTCACCCGCTCCCACGAGCAGCGCCCGGATCCCATAAGCCTCAGCGCGTGACGTCACGGCCGAGGGGCAACCCAGACAGCACTTCCACGCCTCTGGCCGCGGTGTGCTCGGGGCCAGCGAAGCTCCGCTGCTCCCGCCCGCCCTGCAGCCCCGGTGTCTGCGGGCAGCAGCCGGCGTCGCGGTGACGCGGCCCCACGCGGGCGCCCCAAGCCCAGCCGCCCCCAGCCAGCCTGGACCACCAGGCAGCACCACACGCGCCTCTGCACTGTTGCTCCTTATTAGGCGTTATTAGGTACACAGTAATTAGCGTAATTATGTGCACTGCTGAGCGACCGTCCTCAGCAACAGCCGCTGCTATTCAGAAGTCCTAATTGCTGCGTCGGGACTTGAAACAAAGGCTAATTCCAGGTCAGCGGCTTCCCCCCCCCACCTCGGACACCCCTGCCCCATTCCAGCGCCCTAAGTGGCCGTGCCCCCCCGGCCAGCCTTGCTGGAGCTACAGAGCCCCGGACACAGACCTGGGTGGCCAGGCCAGCGTGGCTGGCCCCGTGGGACTCAGAGACGTGGGTGGGTGTTGGCCGTTTGCAAAGGAGAGAATGTGGGGCCGGATACTGGCCGGGAGAGGGACACGGACCGGGTGCTGGCTGCGTCAGAGCCTGGCTGCGATGCTGGGCAAGTCAGCTCCTCCCCCACGAGCCATGCTGGAGGCTGGAGGCCGAGGAAGTGCGGGAAGGCCCCCTCCTGTGAGCAATAAATGAAAGTGAGACAAGAGGGGCTGGGTGCCCCTGCCCGCCTCCTAGCACCTCCCTAGGTGCCAGTGCCAACCTACAGGTCTTAGTCTCAAGCTTGGCCCCACATGGAATCACCGGGGAGGGAGGGGTTAAACATTGCTAATGCCCCATTCCACTCCCGCAGTCCCGATCTCATTGCCCGGGGCGGCAGTCTGGATGCCAGGGCTATGTTTATTTCCCTGGGTGATCCCGACATGCCATCACGTCTGAGAAGGCCTGTTCTAGAGTCTTAGAGCGCTCAAAGGGTCTGTGAACCCGCCCAGCCTGGGGCAGGGGCTCCCCTTCCCTGAGCCTTCACATGCCCGTTTACCAAAACAAAAGCATCCGATGCACTGTCCTCCAGGAGCCTTGGGCTCCCAGGTCCTTCAGCTTGGGTGCCCTCGGAGCTAGGAACACCTGCAGAAGGGGGTGAAGCAAGGCTGCTGATGGCCTTCTTTCCTGCCAAGTGACCTGTGCTAGCTCCTCTCTACAGAGGCCTGTCCCCAATGCCGCAGAACAGACAACTCCAGAAGCAGATGACAACACGCACCTGGCCCGCAGAGCACTCAGAGACAGCAGAAATGTGCAGACTCACAGCAGAAAGTCATGGAAACACTTCTGAGGATGCACGGACATGGATTCCCTAACAAAGACTTTAAATCAGTTGCCTTCAGGGTGTTCAAAGCCCTAAAGGAAACTACGTAAAATAATTAGTGGAACTAAGGAACATAGTATTTATCTCTTTCTTTCTTTCTTTTTTAGGGACTAGATCTCACTGTGTTGCCCAGGGTAGTCCCAAACCTGCGGACTCAAATGATCTCTAGCCTCAGCCTCCCAGATAGCTGGGATTACAGGCACCCACCACCACACCCAGCTGTTTTTTTGAGACCAGGTCTTGCTCTGTTGCCCGAGGTATCTCAAACCTGCAGATTCAAGTGATTCCTAGCCTCAGCCTCCCAAGTAGCTGGGATTACAGGCGCATACCACCGCACCTGGCCGGAACATAGTATTTCAAGCAGAAACAATATCCATAAAGAGATGAAATGATCTTCAAAGGACTCGAAGGCTCCTAAAGCTCAACGCTATAATAACTCAAAAGAAAATTCCCCCAGAGGTGCTCACCATCCGTGGGAAGAGGCAGAAGACAGACTCGGTGAGGACAGGTAAACTGAGATCTTCCAGTCTGGGGGGGCAGGAAGAAGACTGGACAGACACGGAGGCGACGCCTGTGGGACACCAGCACACAAACCGACACACACTGGCGGCTCCAGGAGGAAGATGGGGGAAGGGATTCAAGCAAATAAAGGACCCAACTTTCCAGGACTGAATGAAAGACACGACGCTACACGTCCAAGCATCTTGGCGAACCCCAGTGGTCAGCTTCAAGAGATTTGCTAAGACACATTATCATCACGATGTCATGAGACAAAGAGAATCTTGAAGGCCGCAAAAAGGGTGGTGGTGTGTCATGTTGGCCCTCAGTTAGACTAGCAGGAGATGGAGCTAGGCAGGGAGGCCTGCAGGAGTAGAGTCCTGGGCCTAAGGACTGTCCATCGATGACTCTGGATCTGGCAAAGCTGTTTTTGAGAATTAAGGAAGCAATGCAGACATTCTCAGGAAAGTGAAAGTCAATGAAGTATGTCGCTAGCAGACCTGTCCTACCAGAAGTTGCACTGAGAGTCTTTGAGTTGAAATGGAAGCACGCTAACTAGAATCTGACGGAACACTGCTAAAGGAACAATACAGTGAAATATATAAGCCAGTGTTATCTTATGTTTTGGCTTGCAATGCTTTATTTCCTTTTTCCCTATACTACTTAGTATATGTACTAATATATATATAATATAATATAATATATATTGTATATATAATATAATATATAATATATAATAATAATATAATAATATATATTATATATAATATATAATATTATGTATTATATTTTACATTCATTATATATTATATTATATATTATATTATACATTCATATATTTTACATTCATTATATATTATATAATGAATTATATAATGAACATTATATAATGGATATTTTATATTCATTATATATTATATATTACATATAATCTATAATAATATTACATATAATATATAATAATATATAATGAATGTAAAATAGAATATATAATATAATATATAATGAATGTATAAATCAGTAACTACAAACTACATGAATGGGCACAGAATGTATACAGAGATAATTTTTGAAAATAACCATCAGAAGGGAAGCGATGAGACTTTCCAGGAACAGAGGTTTACATATTCACTTAAGATATTTCTTTATTTATTTGCAGATGGTATGTATTTATGTATTTATGATAAATCATTAAGAACTCAATGAATGCATGATCTGAATAGTCACTAAGAGTCTATGAAAATAACCAATAAAAATGCAAAGGTCTTAATAGCCCTGATCTTCTGGAAGACACAAATGAAAACAACAAAAGAGATGCTTCTCACACATTCTCATAATGCCTAAAATTCCAACAAGGGCAAGCACATTGCATAATAGGTGTGTAAAATCTTAAAGGGCTTTGCCGTTACACAACTATCACTTTACACAAACCTGTATGGTATAACCTACTTCACACCTGGGTTCCCCCATATATATATATATATATATATATATATATATATATATATATATATATATATGTCACTGTCCCACTGGCTCCCCATCGTATGTGTCATCCGTTGTTGACCAAAATGTGACTCAGTGATGCATGACTTATGGGCAACAATCTAGAACCACCCAAAGCCTCGCACACTGTTATGGGAGTATAAATAGGCCATTCTCCACGGATGTCTACAAGAAATGGACATCTAACCAATGGTGGTGAAATCACTCTCCAAAGGAATATTCGCCTAAGTTATGTGAAAAGATTGAGAAGGTATGTGCCCCAAAATACAGTCACAAGAATGTTCATAGAAGTTCTGAGTTCAATAGCCACAAACTGGAAGCTTCTTACTTGTCCATCTACAGCTGAATTACGAACCTATGACAGGCTTGTCAGCAGGTGATACTAGGAAGTTCCCACTACTAGACACGGATGGGTTTCAGAAGTCATGCTGGACAAAGCAAGTCAGATACCAGAGACTGAATATGTAGGCTTGCACTCAAATGAGGCTCAAGATTGGCCCAGTGGATTCACATGGCTAGAACTGAGAACTCTGGTTACTGTGGGTGGAGAATAAGAGATCAGATGGGGTGGGGAGGGGAGTATGGAGAAGTTCCCTGAAATCATGACTCTATCTTGTATCCTATTGGGGGTGTCTGTTACACTCTTGTCAAAGCTCATCAGAATGTAGATGTATGATCTATGCACTCCATGTTCACCATTTTATCCGAATGTCTTAAAAATGTATGTCTCACACACACAAATCAGAAGTGTAAGCTACGATGGTCGGTCTCTCAGTTTCCAGAGCCTACAGCATCTGCTAAGTGGTATCACACATTTCACTCAGATTTCTAAGAAACAGAGACCATAAACGCCATGGCACAGATGAAGAACTCTACGATTAAACCAGCACGCTGCCATCCCGGTATCTGAAATAGCAGTAGCACTAGTAGTACTAATACTAATAGCAATGTCTGCTGGTAGTGATTAAAATATAATCATGAATTACTTTATTTCATTCATTACCGATGTTGGGGCTGGCTCATCCCAGATTACAAGAATTAAATTGCTAAATTATAAAAAAAAAAATGTTAACTGATTGTTCAACACAGCATTATTCGCAATGAAATTATACAATTTACAATTAAATTAATTGTATGAGAGGTAAAGATGGTAAATTAACACTCATCACTTTCCAATTAGGTTACTATTATCTGTGCTCTGGGGGTTATTTACACGTATTTTATCCTCACAGAGGAGCGACAGCAAGACTGTGTTGCTGAGAATCGCTCCCCCCCACCCCTCTGGGTCATGACGTCACATACAGACTGAAGTCAGCCCGGGCGGGAAAATTAACACCAGGGAAATCAGCCAACACGACAGAGTCGAGACTTGAGGAACTGATGGAGAAGACGTGAGCCGTGCCCACTGAAGTGTAAAGGGGCATCGCGTCTCTCCCCACTGCGTTATCCCAGCCCAGAGAGGAAGGGGCTGGCTTTCCACTGTCCAACATGACTCAGTTCTGCAGCCACGTCATGAACAAACACGTGTTTGATGTTCGAGCTGTTTCATATGTGGAGGTCACGCTCATTCGTCACATGCAGCCGCAGTTTCTCTACGGACAGAATCGGGCAAAAACCTCAGAAGCATCACGAGGGACTCGCCTGACCGTTTACCTTTTCAACCTGAAGCCCCGTGTATCATTACTGTAACTGTGCGGAGTCGCTTCCTGCAAGCAGAGGGGACCGACGTGTGTGTGTGTGTGTGTGTCTCCTGCTCCTTGAAGGTTTTTGTGAAACCACTTCACTTCTATAAAAACCCTTAATACCTCCTTTGCCCCAAAGCAAGCAGAAGAGGATTTTGACTTTCATGACAACAGTTTGAGCACAGAGCATGAGAGGGTGAGGGGAAATCGGGGGGGGGGGGCA
>PVHY01027122.1:0-16574 GCA_004024945.1 Uropsilus gracilis
CACCGTGCCCGGCCTTCAGTGGCCATTTTGTTGATTCACATGGCTGCTACTAGAGACTGGACTGTGTGGTAATATTACCAAAGGGGTTTCTTGTACCCTCAGTAACATTTTTGTTTTGTCTTTTAATAAGTAAATCTGTTTTTGTCTCCTCTTAAGGTTTTTGTGGTCCTGCTACTGTTAATGCGCAGACTTGGACAAACCTGGTGTGTGTGGCTAGTTTTAAAAGGCCATGTGTTCCCCTTTGTAAGTTTGGTCAAACACCTTGTTTTGCCTGTTTTCCTACCTGATATCAAAGGGAGAAGTAAATTTAATTGAAAAAAAATTAATAAAAGCTTAGTAAACAAATAAACTTGTGTATTAACATGATGGTATAGTAAAAAAAGGATAATGCAATTAAAAAAATGGGCAAAGCTCTAAACAGACATTTCTCTGAAGAAGGTATTAGAAATGGCCAATAAGTATATAAAAATAAGTCTTACATCATTTAGTTCTTGTAAATTTGAAGGCAAAATAATAATCTATTAAAATTACTTTTTAAACAGAAACTGCAATAAAAGAGACACTTAAAATTAGTGGTGGTAGAAAAGATGAAATGTACATAAACATAAGCTATGCTGAAGTGCAGAAAGTGAACTGAGTTACAGATAACACAGTACAGAATTTCAGAATGAGAGATTCTTTCTGGCCTGAGTGAACGAGAGTTTCATGGAGATGCTGACATTTTAATTGGTCCATAATGTATATTTGCATTTGACTAGGTACAGGAGGCATAAAGGAACACAGTCTGGAAAACAAAAGCAAAAACCAGGAGAACTATGGGCCACACCTAGGACACATAAAATGCATATTATTCACTAAAGCCTTGTTTTCTTGATTCTTTACCCCTATTTACATCTGAAAAGCTTCCTCCCTCTGCATTCCATTTCTGTTCCTCACTGCAAATTTCACCTTGGTTGCATTGCTTTTCTCAGATTTAGTACCCTGCCCAGTCCCTGTCCCCTACCATCAAATATGGCATGTGATCTGACCCAACAGGTAGCTCCTATCTCTCTTTTGGCACAGTTCTAACCTTGCATCATATTACAATATTCAGGTTGTAATTATATTGTGCTCCTTAGATTGTCAAAACTTGTGCAGAATTTTGTTGTATTCTTTGTTAGGTTCTAAACACACTGTCTTCTCAAAACTATTTGCTTAAACAAAGTGAATTCACTGAATATTAAAGACAAATTTACTCAGTATGATCCCAGATAACATACAGCATACAACTTGACTCTTGCCCTTGAGTTGCTTACAGCCTAGACAGAAGTTTTCAAGTTTCATGTAAAATAACTTAGAGGTCAAGAGGAAACACTATAATGCATTCACCACTGGTGATTGCTGTAGAGCTAGCTAGTTAGATGGATGGACAAGGGGAGCACTGACAGACAAATAGAGCAACAGATGCATCCTCAACAGTACATTTAAAACAAACAAAAAACATACAAATAACAAAATCTGTTTTAAATGTCCATTGGTGATTATAAGACAATAAAATACATAAGGTCAACTCTTGACTAATCTTAGCAGTACATTCTAATCATTTGGTTTCCTGAAGAGACACTGGCAAAAGCCTTTTAGAAATAAGCATTTTCTTTTAGATCGTATGTACCAGTGCATACTACCTAGTTCATGAACTTCCTGCATACTACCTAGTTCATGAACTTCCTTTCATGAAAGCTGAGAATTGTGTCTCAGATAAAAAGAGCAATCATACCTTTTTTTTTTATACATTAGATAACTTTTGAACATGCCTCCAAAATTCATTAACGGACATTGTGGTAGGTAGAATTCTAAGATTGACTTCAGGTATTCTGACCTCTGGTGTGAATATACAGATCTTATATACCCCTTTTGTGAATATGCTATCTCTTTCATGATTAGGTTACATTGTGTTGTAAACGTAAAAGAAATTTGCAGACAAAATTAACGTCATATATATATATATATATATAAAACCTAATCAGGTGAAACTCTTAAATGATTATAAAAATGAAAAATTTTTAGTGGCAGAGATGCTGGTCTGAAAGGCAGTTATCTTTGTGAGGAACAGACTGTGAGAGAGCAATGCAACTGGAATCTGAGGACAGACTCTAGAAGCTGAGAGAGACCTGGAGGTAACAGTGGAGAACAAAATGGAGCCCTTTTTCTGACAACCGCAAGGAACACAAATCTGCCAATGACTTGAAAGAAGAGAGAAGACTGCAAGCTCCAGATGGGAACACAGTCCGTAGATCAACTTGATTTCTGTCTTGTTTTATTTTATTTTATTTTATTTTATTTTATTTATTTATATATAAATTTCACCTCTTTGTAATCCCAGGGATTCACGCCCCCTACTCTCCCCACTCTTCCCCCTCTTTCCCCCCTGCCCCAAGTTGTGTGCTTCAGTTTGGTGGTTAGCTTGTTTTGACTATTCCTCATGGCTTTAATTTCTTTCCTATATCCCATGTATTAGTGAAACCATTCTGTTTCTGTTTTTTAGTTTTTGACTTGTTTCTTCTAATATGATTTCTTCTAAGTGCATCCATGTTATCATAAAATCATCAAATTTTCCATTCTTAATTGATGAGTAATATTCCATCGTGTATATGTACCACATTTTTTTCATCCAGTCATCTGTTTTTGGTCATTTAGGTTGCTACCATCTCCTTGCATTTATAAATAGTGCTACAGTAAACATCCAAGCACAGGTGTCCCTTTGTACCCACACTGAGGTCTCTTTTGGGTAGATTTCCAAGAGAGCAATTGCTGGGTCAAATGGTAGTTCCATTTTCATTAATTTGAGGGTCCTCCGCACAGCTTTCCATAGTGGTTGGACCAATTTACTTTCACACCAGCAGTGTAGCAGTGTTCCTTTCTCTCCACATCCTCGCCAGCAATTCTTGTTACCTGTTCTTTGGCTGTGTGCCATTCTTACTGGTATAAGGTGGTATCTCATTGTGGTTTTGATTTGCATTTCCCTAATTGCTAGTTGCATTTCCTCTTTGGAGAAGTATCTTTTTAGTCCCCCCCCCCTTTTTTGATTGGGCTTTTGTTTTGCTTTTGTTTAGTCGTTTGAGTACTTGGTGGATCTCAACTATTAAACCCTTATCACTCTTGTGGAGGGCAAAAATGTTTTACCATTCAGTTGGGCTTCTTTTTGTTTTTTCTGTTGTCTCTTTTGCTGTACAGAAGCTTTCTAGTTTGATGTAGTCCCATCTGTTTATGTTTTCCTTCCTTTTTTTTTTTCCCATCTATAGATGTTTCCAGGAAGGGATTTCTGAATTGTAATTCAAGGAGGGTTTTGCCCAAGTTTTCCTCTAGGTATGTTAGGGTTTCGGACCTGACCTCTAAGTATTTTATCCAGTTTGAGTTGATTTTTTTACATGGTGTGAGGGAGTTGTCTTGGTCCATTTTTTGCATGTCTTAGTCTAATTTTCCCAGCACCATTTATTGAAGAGTCTATCTTTGTTCCAAGGTAAGTTCTTCACTCCTTTGTCAAAGACTAGTTGGTCTCTTCCCCATTTTTTGCTTGGGCTTCTTGTTTTGCTTTTGTTTAGTTGTGTGAGTTACTTGTAGATCATCGTTATTAAACCTCACTTTTGTGGAGGGCAAAAAAATTAATATCATCAAAATGGCCATCATACCAAAACCAATCTATAGATTCAATGGAATCCCAATAAAAATCTCAATGACATTTTTTAAAGAGATAGAACAAAAATTACTGAAATTCATGTGGAATAACAAAAGACCTTGAATCTCAAAAAGCCTCCTGACCAGAAAAAAGAGAACTAAGGTATTACAATTCCAAACCTCAAACTATACTACAAAGCCATAATAATTAAAACAGCTTGGTACTGGTACAAAAACAGACAATCAGACCAATGGAACAGAATTGAGTGCCTAGAAATAAAACCATATATATATTTAGTCAACTAATCTTTGACAAAGGAGTGAAAAACTTAAATTGGAACAAAGCTAGACTCTTCAATAAATGGGGCTGGGAAAACTGGACAAAGACCTGCAAAAAAATGGACGAAGACAACTCTCTCACACCATGTACAAAAAAAAATCAATTCAAAATTAATGAAAGGCTTAGATGTCAGACCTGAAACCATAACATACATAGAGGAAAACTTGGTCAAAACCCTCCATGAATTACAATTCAGAAATCCATTTCTGGACACATCTACAGATGACAAAAAAAATTAAAGAAAACATAAACAGATGGGGCTACATCAAACTAAAAGCTTCTGTACAGCAAAAGAGACAACAGATAAAACCAAAAAGTCCAACTGAATGATTTCTGTCTTGTGACACCCTGTTCAACTATAATGTGCCTGATCTTTTGTTCTATAGAAACTTAGATTTAAAAAAAAAAGTAGGCAGCTCCAAGCTACTAAGTTTGTGATAAAACATAAATGAAGAATATCTGGTGTAAAGAGATAATATGGACCCCTCTCCCCCCACTCTCCAAAAATTTCTCACAACTTTCAGAGGTCAGATGGTAACATGAGGATTCCATCAGCACTTTCAGATATTCACAAAACCTTGAATTGTTTTTTAGTTCTAAGCTTAACCAAGGGAGCTAGCTCTATACTAATTTCACAGGCAGAACTTAGCTAATAAATTCAGATTTTCCTTATTAAATTTATATAGTTATCCAACTGGCAGCCATTTTTTTTCCATTTTTCTCCTAAACCCCTGGCTTCAAAGTTTCCTCCTCAGTTATAGTTGCTAAGTGTCTTAAATTCATTGTTTTTATCAGTCAGAAACCCTGTGTTGGTAATTGAGGAATTGCTTTTACTAGACAACCCTTATAGCAACCTCAGTTCTTACAAAAATCTTGCATTAGGAGATATATATATATATATAAATGTCTCCTAACACAAATGTTGATAACCCCACACCTCATATTCCAGACATATTGTCTCTTCTAGACAATATGTTATGTGTCCATCTAAATATACTTGTCTAGAGTCTCTTATAGATTCCTGACAGATGAGAGGTGTTAATTTGATCCACTTATTCATCTGACAAGTATGTATAGAATGACGTATCACATGAAAGATGCTGTCAACGTTCTCCGTGGGACAGGCTCAGCTTCATGGGTTAGTGATCTGTGCACTCAGATCAGGCTTTGTATAGAGAAGAGTCCTGTGTTTGGTTGAATGTTCTGTGTTTTCTACCTTGAAATTTCTAGTAGTTTTTGAATAAGGGGACCCACATTTTTCAGTTTAAACTAGTCCCTACAAGTTACATAGCCATTCTTGCTGTGAAGATACATAATAAAGAGTTACACAACTGGAATAATAGAATAGTGGTTATCTGCATAATGCTTTAGTCTGTCACTAAATGATTTTTTTTTTTTTTGTGGGCAAGTCATTTCTCTTAAACTGTGTGGTTAAGATGGAGTCACTGCTTCCCAAACTTGCTTAATAATAAGCATCACTAGGAGTGTTTCTTATCACCACAGAACATAAATTCCAATGACAAGCCTCTAATACTTCCTGTCACTTTGCTCTTATGTCTCCAACACTCCTCTCAGCAGTGATATCCCACCCTTATCCCACAGCCACAGGAAAGGTCATCTTTGTTGAAGAGAGGATATATGAAATCAGGGAATGCTTCCTGGAGGAAGATGCACCTTGATTGGACCTTGAAAGCTAGAAGGAAAGATTTTTTGGAGAGAAACGTGTCTGCACAAAACCAGGTACAATCAGGAGAATGGGGTTTAAATCATTATGTGACATTAAACAACCCAGTTCCCAGCCTTCTTCTCTGTCAGTGTGACCACCGCACATATAAATATTCCACTTACATGTATGTCCCAACAATGAGTGTGTGTGTTTGTTTATATGCCTATGCTTCTATTCTTGCCCTTCCATTCTTGAAAACATATGCTATTTTCATATTTTGTTGGTAGAAATGTGAACTTTGCCTTTTTTGCTTATGAGCTTTTTCTATGACAGTTTAATAAAACTGCCAGTTCAGCAATCTTGATCTCTCAAGATCAGATGCATATGCTTGTGTGTGTGCATGAGTGTACTCAGTGCTATTTCCATTACACGTGCATCATATTTGTGACATCCTGGCATTATTGACACATTAGGAACATCTGCATATGTTGTACAAGCAGCAGTAAAATCACCAAAGGGTAAGCAACACCAATTATATTTGATTTGACTGACACACAGACTATCATAAAGTAAAATAGGGAATGAAAAATCAGTAGCAAGAAAGCCAGCATGAGAGTACCCTTTTCTAATCCCTCAATAGTTCATAATTACATGGCACTTTTCAGATTCATCTTGCTTCTTTCACAAACACATTCCCCTCAAAATGGGTGAAAATAGCCATGTCAATGCCAATAATTCCAAAGTTATGATGTTCCCACCCTTGAGCTCAATTTCCTAGAACTACTACCTAATTCTTCATAGCAGGCACAACTCGGATGCCTGACTTTGCAAATGTAGGCTCCGACATTTAATACATTGGGAGTTTTACACTAGCTTGGATCATTTCATACAATTCAATAAGCTACCAGTTTTAGGAGTGACAGGGCCATGGCATTAGAGGGAGCTAAGTTTACTGATCCTTACCCACTCACTGATAGCAGAATAAGTTGCAGCTCAACCCAGGATCTTTGTCTGGTTGAAATCTAAACATCAGCAAACACAGAAAGAATGGCTCATCTCAAAGTTCCTTTTCTGGGCTGTGGGAAAGCTAGTGTGGAGGCACAACAGCTAAGCTTCACAAAGGCCCTGTTGAGTGTGACAGCAACAGCTGGAGCTGCTAGAACTGGCAGAGCATTGAAAGAAACACAGGCTCACTAGAGAAAGGAGGGAAAAAAAAGGTAGACTATGAAATATTAAATAATGTATTTCTGGGCTGCTAGTGGGCATGGGTGTTTGGCAGCTTTGGTGGAGTTTTGTATTGTATGCAAGATAGTAGCTTGATTCCCTCTGGATATCTTGACTCAGCTTGTCACATTTCCCGTTACACACATAATACACAACAGCACTTTGGAAAGCCAAGATATCTTATGTTCTGCTTGGTGGATAACAACAGTGAGAGCACTTGGGACAAGTGGAATTTTGCCTACTTAATTAATAATTCTAAAGCAGAAAGAAAGTCCTTAGGTTGATCAACAATGCCTTCTGTTCTGCTACCCCTGGCCCATGAGACTGCACCACTGTGTCTATCAAAAACAGGTCATAGGACCCTCTTAGCACTCTATACATTTATCTTCACTCTGCTCTTGAGGATGCTTTGAACAAGCTCCTCTCTTGCCTCCAACCAGAAATAACCAACTTCTTCCATCTTCCCTTCAGAGCTACCTCAGTTCTCAACTCCAAAAAGTCTTCTCTGATGTAAAAACCCCAACGAGTCCTTCCTTTTATTTATTTCTATAGTTCTTACTAGTTACACCACAGAGACCGGAGCCTGCTTCCACATGATCTTGTGCTGTTCACTAATATAAAGCACCTGAAGATCAGGGACTTACATTCCCCATGGTACCTCAGAGTGCTTAACACACAGTCATTTGTGAAATATGCACCACTTAGTGATAAAATGTGTGACCTTTGGGTCCCAACTCTAATACAACATGTATGACTACAGGCAAGCTATTTAACTTTACTAAGTTCCAGTTTCTTTGCCTGCAAAATAGAAATAATAGCAGCTACCTCTCAAAATTAGCTCTGCCCTGTTCTCATAGCTCATTTCTGCCAACAGAACTATATGAACACTTTCAGTTCTCAAGGAAAAGAAAAAAGAATGCCACTTCACATAGGCTTTGGTCTACCTTGCTTTGTAAAGAAGGCTGTTGAACATAGACCCAAAACACTGGGCTGCTTAGCACTAAATATGAATTTTGACTGAAATAGGAGACTGAAATAGACTTTTTATCTGTTTTTCCTTTCTTCCCAAATCTCATCCTCCTGGTGCCTATGGGGATGTAAGGAATCATTCATGTCCATTCATATTCTAAAGGTGAGTGCAAACAGATAAGATATATAGCTTTAGGTGGTATTGCCTAAAATTAGTAATATAATAACAATTACAACAGAAACTAAAATGCTAAAATTCTGACATTTCCTGAATGTTTCCTGTTAATTACCAGGCATTGCTCTAGTTTGTGTGAACTAACTCATTTTGTCTTTATCACAGCCTTATACGGAAGATATTATGGTTATAATTTTACAGATGAAGAAACTAAGACACAGGGAGATTAAGCCATGTTCACAGGGTTATTACATAGCAGGTAAAGCAGCATTTAGAACCCAGGTTATTTGAACTCTACAACCTGTGTCCCCTAGTCATTATATCATACTGAGCCTCCAATAACACAAAAAAAGAAAAGAAAATCTAATTGTTTAAGTAGTACAAATAAATATGGTTACAAGGTAGAGTGGTTGCTGATTTGTTGATGTTTAATTTAAAGGAATGACTAGAATGATTGATACATTCCTTTTTCCCTGACCTCTCATATCTATTCTTTCAAGTCCATTGATTCTACCTCCTGACGAGTTTTCAAATCCATTTATTCTCTTACTTCCCACAGACATCACCTTATTTTTAGGCATCATAATCATCTCTTGCCTTTTCACCAGTCACTTCCTGCCTCTTGTTCACAGGGCAGTTACAGTAATTTCTTCTAAAAATGCAAATCCATAAACATCACACATTGTATAAAGCTTTTAAGTGGCTTCCCAGGATATTCACAACAGAGCTCCAAACTTAACCTGGCTCATACCATAAAATATACTTCATGATTTAGATTCTGTCTTCCTTTCCAGACTTGGGTGTCCTGTAAGGGCACCCTTCACCAAGTATGGATTCCTATAAAATGCCACAGCCCTTCTAAAAGCATGGAATCTATGAAAACTGTGTGGTCCAGACTGAAAGAATACAAGCTGCTGAGGGGGTTAAGTTGGAAACTGGGAGCAGGAGATCTAAAAACCCTGTTCAAGTGGATAAGCACAATCAGGTTTTTCATATTTGCAAACCACAAATAAACAAGTTTGACTAACTAGCGAATGTACTTTTTCGAAAAATTCAATGCTGACAATTAAATAAATTAGCTCCACGGGCAGATTCCTTTTTCTTATTTTTATAGGTGCAACAATACTTTCTGAGTTCTATAGCCTATTTTTACTTTGTAAAACCAACACAATCAGATAAAATGACTACCCTAGGTTCACCAAGCAAAGTATTAGTGAGACCCAGATTAGAAGCTCTAGTGATTCCTAATTATCTCTATCTCAATTTTTGCTCTATAGATAGTATGTTTGCTATCGCAACAAAAAATAAATACCAGAGACCTTCAATCTTGAGTCAAGAGCTCAGAGTAGATGCTTAAATCAAACCTATCCACTGGCCATGTTTTGAGCAGGTTCAAGAGGCACAAAAGGATGATGAATTGTGCCCTCAGGTAATAAACACCAAATTGGGCTTGAACTAGCATAAGATAACTCCTCCATTTTATACCTTTGTTAAGGCCACAAGCCTCTGCCTCCCAATATATCCAGATATTTGAATATGGATTCCGATGAATTTCCTTCCTATGAGTAAGCATCGTCATTACATTTAAAAAGATTTTGCCTTCATCTAGTTCTCATAGGAGACAGAACTGCTTGTATCATATAGTAACTAATTGTTTCTTCCTGAAGGTGAAAAGCTTACATATTCAAGTATCCAAATTTCCTGTTTTTCTTTTATTCTGCCTGGTTTCGTTGATAACCTGTTTTTGCAATGTCTTTATTATATCCAAACCATCTACATATCATTATTTCATTTTTCTGGTTAAAATCATATTAATAATGAGTTCACAGTCTTAGCCATCACTCATTTCATGCCCTTTTTCACAGATTAACAAGCTGATTTTCTAAGATGGCCCATCACCAACTATATTTATTTTTTAATATCCTTGCTATTGTACCAGGCTAATTTGCCTAGCATTAGTTCCATCTGTTTTTCACCAGCTTCATCAAATAGCAGACAGTCCAAATATGAATCTACGACTGAAAGGAAATTAGCAGTTCCCAGAAGCTAGGGGACAAAAAAGGGTGGGTATGGGATTTTTGTTTGGGTGATTAAAATGTTTTGGAACTAGAGAAAAGTAATGGTCGTGGAATACTGGGAATACAATAATTACTACCATACATTTTCAAATGGTTAATTTTATGTTATGTGAATTTCACCCACAGAACACATATTCTAGTGGGAAAGGACAGATAATAAAAAATACAGGTCATAACTTACATTCTATATTAGGAGATACTAACTGCAAAGAGAAAAATTAAAATTAGAATTAAAATGTGGTTGTAAATAAGGTACTAAAGACCTCACTGAAGCTATGACAGTTAATGATACAACCTTGATGGACAATAGTATGGAAATTCCATTAAAAACAAAGCAAAAATGGAAATGCCCAGCATTAATACTGCTGTACACCTATCTGAAGAACATGAAAATACCAATAGTAAAAGAGTTATGTACTCCAATAGATAGAAACAAACTAAGTGTCCAATATCAGATGACTGGATAAAGAAATCATGGTAGAGAAATTCAACAGAATACTACTCAACCATTAAACAAGTTAAAAATGGTACCTTTTGGGACAATATGGATGACTGGAGGTGATTATGTTATGTGAGCTAGTCAAAACGTGAAATGTAAGGGTCTCACTCATTTGTGCAGTACAAATAAGCAAAGAAAACAAACTAGCTAAATACAACAAAAATAGAATTGATGAGAAATATGGAGGTTACCAGCTGGGAAGAGAAGCGAGCATTATGATAGTATACTGGCACTGATACTTTGGTCCAGGGAAAGTGAAGCATGTGTAACTGCTGATATGTGAAATTGTACCCCCCCAAATTATGTACCATTTTATAAACAAATAAACCAATGAAATCTAATTAAATTCTTAAACATAAAAGGAAAATATAATATTTAAGGAAAGATCTGAGGACTACCCTCATGGATGTAGGCTGAGGAGCCTTCTAGGCTAAGGGGATGACTGCAAGGGCTCTGAGGCTACATAGGTATTTGGAAGTCTACCAATTAAACATGCTTTTGCCTAAGTTTAAGGCAAATAATTTTCTGTGTAGTGGTCCAGGATAGTTTCCTTGGCCAAAGCTGCAGAGAATAAGAATAAAACACTCTAGACAGGGAACTGACATTTATTATGATTTACAACTTTTCTTTCTACAAGTGAATGGAAGCACATACACTTTGGACTGAAATTCCAATTGTCATTGTAATCATTGGAAAATTTCAATAACTCAACATCTTCTCAATAGAAGAAATGAATAAGTAACAGAAACATCAAGAGGACAGGATTCCCCACTTGAGGCTGGGGGTGGGGGGGAGTTCACCCCATGACTCAAAGAATGGTAGCTATGTTCACTTTACCCCTCTTCTGTTAAATTCTTTTTGAGGCAACAAATAGACTTGTTTAGATGATGTCATAAGTAAATACACCCTTTCTACTTTGCACTGATTTCCCTCTTTTCCAGAGAGACTAATACTCTTCCCTAGAGAAAAATACAGGAAGATATTCATTGTATGTTGCATGAATTAAATACTTTTGTTCCTCATCTTGACCACAGTTATTTCAGGTTACATTAAGAGGTTCCTTAGTATCTAGTTGAATCACAAGACAATATTAGTCACATTTATTTACTGAACATATACTAGTTTCATCTTAGCTTATTCACCCTTACTTTCCTTTTCTCCATTTACACATAATATATTCATTTTCATAAGCTGGTTCCAGTCTAGTGTGGCATGAGGGCATATATAAGAAGTAATAGGAGAAAGAAAATGGCAAATGCCCTAAAAAGTTAAAAAGACAATATTGGATTAACAAAAATGAATCTGCTTAGAACTTATCGGGTGACCTGAAACTGTTGAGACTCTTGTCTTCTTTGTTCTCCTAAACATTAGAAGGTAATATTCATATGGATACACTTAAGGGAAACCCTTTGCAAAACCCTGAATGTGCCAGGCTAATTATCATCCTTGGAAATATCAAGATCTATTACAGGGTAATTTCACTCCCAAATATCACTAACATTAGTGATTTTGTTCAAGTGAAAAATAAATTATGAAGGTCCTGGTCCTACAAGAAGGGACTTAAGGAGCCACCAGCATCAGAGGTTAACAGTTCGCTTGCCACAGTTAAACACAACTGTTGTGTCATTTACTTTACTCTTCACATAAGGTCTAATTAAGGTTCTGAAAGGTTTCAAAGAGATGTGATTCATAAATATTATGATTCAACATAGTCAAAGAACCAGTTAACAGTGTGTTTTAGATAAATGGAGGTGCTAAACCCCACATAGATTTTGACAAGTGTTTACTTGGACCCAAATCCCTTTCTGTAAATGAACTTCCACATAATCCTTGTTGATACCTTAAGAACCTAGGTGCACTGCACTAAAACTGTATTTGGTAGGTTCTGGTTCTCTCCATCTCTTGCCATATACATGCATTTACCCAAATCTTGATGAGTAACAAAGCACTGTTGTCACTGAGTTACACGCTGAAGTAGTTGCTTTCACAAGTCCTGGATAAAATCTGAAAAAATTGCTGCAAAACAGGCCATTGGGTATTTTGAGGGAGATCATTCTTGGCAGCTATTAAATGCCAATTAAAAAAATAGCCTAGCACAATAGAATGTCACAGGTAAGTAAGTAACTCTAGTGGTCCCCTGGATGTCATGGGAGAATAAACAAATTGTCAACAACAAAGTGCAACAGTGAAATCTGTTCTCTGGGGGTGTATAGAAATCTCACTGCAAACGTTTCTGTCAAGATTAATCAATAGACCTTATAACTCTAATTTTTCTCTGCTTTCTATCAGGTAAAGAGGGAAAAAGTCCTAATGCTTCTGTTGAAATTATACTGAGCCTAAAATCATTTATAATCTCCTGGGCTTCATGGTTATTAACAAGAAATGTCTATGGTACCCTGTTGAATTACTTTACCTGTTGAAACACCATATCACTACTCAAATTTTTGCAACTTATAAACAATATCTCTGAAATGTTTCAGAGAATGTTTGACCTAAGGAAATTCACCATAGGCTAGTCTGGGAAATAAAAAAATAATGAGCTAGTTTGTTTCCAGAGTTGGTTGGGTCCTGAGTCCAAACAGGGACCTGTTTTGAGCAACTTTATGCTGAACTTTTAGAATGTCCATTGAATTATTCTGTTATTAAAGTATTTCTTAGAACACATAATCCGAAGTCTAGTAGATTGGTGGATTTGGCAGTCTCTTAAATTCAGTTTTCCATTATTTTCTAACTTTTGTTCATTCAATTAAGAAGTAATTGTGATTTGAGTACAGTAAAAATATCTTGGGCATATGAGAAAGGCGCAGAGGCCCAATGTCACTTCTTGTCTTACCTACTATTAAAAAGTTCTGAGAGGATCTGTACTATTCTTAACTCCTAAGTGTGCTTTTAAAATTCACGGATTTTATTTTATTCCTTAACCTTTCTCATCTGTGATGCCACACAACTTCAGGAAATGTTATGTCCACTAATTCTGTATCCAAACAGACTTTCTAACAAAGAACAAAGAACAGCTTGTCTCAAGGAACAATAGTAGGACATAAGCTATCTGATTATATCACTTAGGGTGGGATGTTAAAGACCCTTTTCCATAATGGAGCTATTTTGAACTATTGATATTACTGCCATAACAAAATATAATTCAGTCATCTTTATTTGAATCTTAAAGTCTCAAGATACTGAATTGGATGATAAACCTTTCCAATAAAAGAGAACTGGATGCATCTCATTGTTTTAGCTGAATTGTGGATTTAATTTTTCCTTGAGGTAGTATCACATCCCTGCCTATTCTTTGCAACTAGGTGCAAACTGTCTTGTCCTAACCTGAAAAATGCCTTTAACACATTACCCAGGAATTAGGACATAAAGTTCAAACGGTCATTTTGAAAAGAGGGTTATTTAAACTATTTGTGAAAGGCCACTTATCCTTGACTACGAACAGTAGAAGACTCTTGAATTGGTAACTCCCTTGACCAATTTCCTTATTAACAATGTCACACAAACATCTCTACACACAAACACACACACACTGACTGTATGTAAGAATGCATGGTTCATACACACATAAATTAATAGTAACTCACGAATTATCTTTGATTATCAAGCAAAGACTGTTTTCATCCAAGAAAAATTGCCAGATAAAATCCCTGGAACGGAAATCTTGGTACAAAGACAATACCTGTCTTTGGAAACTATGTTGATGAACAGTTAATAACATCATCTAACACTACGTTACATGCAGTATCACTAAAGACAGCAATCACTGTGCCATATTGCAGTGATCTCGGAGTTTTGCTCTGTACCATATGGTCTGTTATAGTATTGCTCAATACCTCAATACTATATGGTAGACTATCCTGCTTTAGTTGTTGTGTCTGTTTTTCAGTTATTTGATTTCCTCTCTAGCTCTCAGCTTATTGTCGATTTTGATGCTGCCTGTATATTTACTTGGAGTTCCCTCGTAGCTATTCCCTTCCTAAAATATAAATATTATAATACTGAATAAAGGTTACAGCATATTAAAATAAAATATAAATATAAATACAAACATAAATATAAATATATATATATTATATATTGAATGTATATAACTGCTTACAAATAAAGAGGGTAAATAAAAATATATAGTAGCAAAGTCCCCATATTTTCTAAGAATGACAAAATTACCTAAAGTGTAAAAATGTAATAGTAAAAAATATTAAATACCCTCTACCCCCAAAAAACATGAAAGGAGAAATAGAACAGTGTGGTAAATGGTAAAAATAAAAATAATTTACAGGCAATATAAGGGACAGATTAATTGTATCAATATATACCTTAAATGTAAAGTCAGTGCATACATGTACACACAAATATGTGAATACAATTATAAATATAATTATATGTCATAAAATATTCCAATAATAATTCCAATAACTATTCCAATAAAGATTTGAAATATTACAAAATATATTCTCTGACCACAGTGAATTAAATTTATAAATGAATAACAATAACATATCTTTAAAAGCCCTAGTAGTTGGAAATTCAGTATTAACAAAATAAGATATTACAGTAGTAACAGGAAAATATTTTTAACTCAATAATGATGAAATTATAGCCCCCTCCAAAAAAATTTACAGAATTCAACCAAAACAGTTACGAAATTTTATAACTTAAATGCTTATGCTAAAAATGTTTAAAGCCAATAATCTAAATCCCCACCTTAAGGTAGAAAAAAAATAAATTTAAAGTAAGCCAAATAAGTGAAAGAAATATTAAAAATAAGATAATAAATAAATTGAAGATAGAAAAATATTAGAGAAAATCAACAAAGTCCCAAATTTGATTATCTAAAAAGATAATTGAAATCTATAAGCTTCTAGAAAGATTGAAGCCATAAAAATGAAAACAAAAAACAAAAAACCCCACAAATTACCAATATCAGGAAGAAAAGGTGGATTGAATGAAAAATCCTACAGGTATGATCAGAAAAAATAAGGCAATAATAATACTATGAGCAACCTTACACTAAATAAAAAACTTAGATAAAACAACTCTTTTAAAACATGCTCTTAAAACTCTTTTAAAACATACCTTTTTTTCAAACTGAAAAAAAATCCACAAATCAATTAAATGGAAAATTTGTATAGCCCTATATCTAGCAAATAAAGTTATCTCCAAAATCCTTCCTATAAAGAATATATCCAAGTCCAGATGGTTTCACTGTGAATTTCATTAGACATTTTTAGAAGAAAAATTTCAAGCAAACAAATTTTGAGAAAAGAATTGGAAATGCCACTTTCCAATTTATTTTATAACAACAACCTAATCATAATATTTAAACCAGACAAAGTATTATAGAAAATATTTTTGAAACTTCATGCCAATATTTCTCATGAACTTAGCTGCAAAGTCCTAAATATATTACCAAAGCAAATCCAGCACTATAATATATATACTTGATAAAGAGAAAATACTTGCATATATATATATATATATATATATATATATATATATATATATATATATATATATATATACACTAGGACTTTCTAAGAGTATTAAAAACTCTTAAAATGCAATAATGGGGGGAGAGATCTTTAAAAATGAACTAAAAGCTGTAAAAGACATTTACAAGAGAAGATCTAATTAGTCACCAGGGAAATATAAATTAAAATCACAATGAGATATTACTTACTCCTCACTGGCTACAATGAAAAAAAGCCTGAAAGATGAGAAAAAGAGAGAACACCAAATGAGGAAAGGTTATAGAGTGATTAAGACTAACACATTGCTGGTAGGATATAAAATGATATAATCACTTGGCAAGATATATGACAGTTTCTTTGAAAATTAAACATGGATCTACAATTTCACACAGCAATTTCACTGCTATATATTTAGCCAAGATAAATGAAAATATATGTACATAGAAAGATTTGTACAAAAATGCTCACAGAAGCTTCATTCATAATTGCTCAAAAATA
>PVHY01027123.1:0-16534 GCA_004024945.1 Uropsilus gracilis
GTAGGGAAGGAGGGAGGGAGGGAGGGAGGGAGGGAGAGGGAGAGGGAAAAGGAGAGGGAGATGGAGGGGGGATAGAATGGGGAGGGGGAAGAATGAGGGGGAGAGGAGAGAGATTACTATAAACATACGAACTGCTAGAACACTGTGTGTGTGTGTGTGTGTGTGTGTGTGTGTAAGGAGGGACTTTCCAAAGAAAAGGAACAGAGAAAAATCGTTCAAAGGTGTCAAAATAAACAAGGGCTCAAAGGAGACACATGAGTGTTGGGAAGGAGATGATCATACAAAGATGGGAAGAATATCCAGGTAACTTCCAGAAGTTCCTCATCAGGAATAACTTCTAATGGGCCTTGTAAGAGATGAACTCCACTGGGTTTCTATCAACAAGAAGTATTCAGTCCATTTGAGGGAAAACAGCAGAGTACACAGAGATTCAAACATGTTTTTCCCATTCAGCAAGTGCATTGGTGTGGGAACCCAGGGGCAAGTGTTCAACCAGTTTGGGGAATTACATAAAAGTCCCAGGGGGAAGTTGCCTTTGCATTGGGCACTGATAAAGCCTCTGGCTCATCACACATGAAAACTCTAGACCCTGCACTTTCTCTTTCAGCACTATCAACTCTCTTGTATCCTGATCTATGGGAAGCAAAGGACTGGCATTTATCCTACTTGGTTGAAGGGGATCTGGCTTTCTGCCCTTGTGGTGAGTTGTCCAAAGCGGGATGTGTTTTGTTTCCTAAATTATTTTAAAAGTGGTTGCTGTCTGTAAGTTGAGATTTTTGAATGATTTAATAGAACTTGAAAATTTTTTCTATATATTTGTAAAACAAAACAAAACAAAACAAAAACTCCATTCCTAGACATCATGTTTATTTCTCAAGTGGTGGCACTATTTTTAAAAGCAAAGGACTTCAGAACCTTCAAGCACATTTTTCCAGCCATTGCACAATGTGTTCCTCCAGCATATGCAAAACAATGACAAAGAGAAAGCAGGGAAGGGGAAACAGCAGCTCCACGAGAAGTTTGTGTGAACAAATATTATGATTTGTTATTTAACAGTTGGTTTCATTTGGCATTTAGAGTTTTTCTCAAATGCAAGAGTGTATGGTATATTAAGATTTATTTGTGTATCAAGCAAACATCTTTGGTTAAAATGTGGCTGGCATATTTAACTGAATCAAAAATGAGACAGCATGTCTTGGAGATTGATAATATTTGGGGAAATATTTATAAACATGCAAAACATTTTTTTTGATTCTCCAGAATTTTTGGTGCCTAGTTCTGTCTGTAAATTTTGAAATGAGGAACATCCAAAATAATTACTCAAGTGTCTTTTCTTTTTCTCATGAATCGGCATGCAGCATATTTGTAATATTTCAGTACACCGTCTTATCCTATTGCTGAAACGTAATTGGGGCAGTGTTAACATCTCTGTCTTCTATATTTTGATTGATTTGTAAATGTGTGTTTTCATGGGTAGCATTCATTCCCTTCTCCAATAGGTAGAGAGATTTCCAGATTCTTGGCTCATAGAAGAATGAGTTGCTGAATGCAAGGATGGCAACTGTTTGTGAGGTAAACAAAATATCTCTGATTGCAAGATAAAATTTTAAGCCTCTGCAGAATTTAAAATTAGCAAGACCCCTGAAAATGGTGAGTAAATGGTTTAGATTGGGGACTGCTGATGAATTTTCATCACTTTAGAAACACTAGTATGCATGTGCATTTGTATACCTTTGTTGGAGATTTCCCTAGTTCTTTATGATTGGATGTAAAGAAATTTATTGACATATACTATAGCATAATGTAAGAAATAGTCTAGGGGATACTTTTTTTGAGGGGCGACCTTTATATTTGAGAATTATGGAGTATGAAGGGTTATTATCAGTGTCAGGACTAATATTATTTGTCACATTCTTCTTTTTTTGCAATTTAGTTTTTTTAATTTAATTTTTAATTGATTGCATATATATATATTTACATCACTGTCTACCCCAAGTTTCTCCCACCACTTTAATACCCATGAGCCATAATCTTAATCTCTTGTGTTCATCTCTCCTTCAATTTTACCCCTCCCTTACTCTATGCTTTCACTCTGCTAACAGTTTTAAATTTTCCTCATGCTTTTATTTGTTTGGTTTCCCTATATCCCGCATATAGGTGAGACCACCCAATATCTCTTTAGTTTTCTGGCTAATTTCTGCTAACATGATTCCTTCTCGGTTCATCCATGTTATCACAAATGCATCAATGTTGTCTTTTTTGATTGATGAATAATATTGAGTAATATTCCATTGTGTACTTATACCACAGATTTTTTATTCATTCATCTGTTTGAGGGCATTTGGGTTGTTTTCATATCCTCATTATTGGTAATAGTGTTGCAATAAACACCCAAACACAGGCTTCCTTTTGAATTAATGTTTTTGGATCCCTTGAGTAAATCCCCAGAAGAAGGATTGCTGGATCAAATGGTAGCTCCAGTTTTCAGTAGTTTGAGGGTCCTCCACACAACTTTCCATAGTGGCTGGACCAGTTTGCATTCCCACCAGCAGTGTAAAAATGTCCCTTCCTCACCAGCACTTGTTGCCTTTTTTTTTCTAATATTTTTTTTTTCTGATCATTTGTACATTCTTACTGGTGTAAGATGGTATCTTATTATCTTCTTGTTGCTTTGATTTGCATTTTTCTGATTATTAGTGAAGTTGGGCTTTTTTTTTTCATATGTCTATTTGCTATTTACATTTCCTTTTTTAAAAAAAAGTTTCTTTTAAGCTCTGCTCCCCATTTTTGGACTGGGTTTCCCCCTTCACTTCTGTTAAGTTGTGTGAGTTCTTTGTGAATCTTTGCTATTAGACCCCTGTCAGTTAAGTGGAGTGCACAATTTTTTTCCCCATCTGGTTGGGTTTCTGTTTGTTTGTTTATTGTCTCTTTTGAGTCACAGTCTTCTTGAGGGAATGGCATGTGCAACCCAAGATGAATACCTTTTAGAGACTTTCTATGAAAACGAATGTTAATATTATTCAAGAACATTAGAGAGAAGTTGGAAAGAACTGGAAAGTATATCTCCACAGTTCTTTTCGGAAAAGACTTCCAATCAACTGGTAGAATCACTGTGTTGTGTGAGTAGGGCAATTTCTTCCTGATTCTTACTCAACAGAGAGCTCAATCTTCATTTGATTTCCTGAGTAGACGTCTCTAAAAAGAAGAAAATTTGTTGAACAGCCAGCATGAATATCAGTCTACTTGGCAGCTAGAGTCTCATAAATTATTCTGCTCTTTGACATAAATCAGTCTTGCATGAGTTTGAGCTGCACAAAGTGAATTGTTTTTCTTTGTGTCTGATTTCCACTGGCAATGCTGATCATTCAATATTATCATCTTAAGATGTAGGTATATTTGTCACCATATATGTCTATATAAAATATACATTATCATAGATATTTATATTTCTCTCTAAGAAAACAAAAATCTGGGGAAAGAGAAGGATATTTGAGATACTTTCCCAAGGGCATAACCCACCTCACCTTTGTCATTAAAATAACTTGGGTTCATTGCATAAACACATGTTGAATAAATAATCGTAGTGTGTTGTAGAAATCTTTATGAGCAGTTATTGTAGATATTGCAGAACATTCAAGACAAATTAGAAAGTATCTTTACTTCTTGTCTTTTTCTAGCACAAATGATGTGGCTAATTTTTTTAATAGAATTTACATTAATTTAACACATGATGTACCAGGTTCTGTTTAAATACTTTGCCTGTAATAATTCTTTGTAGTCACTAGCACAGCACCTCCAAGTAGTTGGGTAACATAATTGACTCATTTTATAAGAGCATACTGAGACACTGGCATTTTCAATAACCTGTCTTATGTGGTAGCACAAGTATAGCAGCTATGAGATGGTCTGGTTTTATTCATTAGCCATTGCTCTTCTCTCATACTTTATTCATACTCTTTGTCTTGTTATATTTCCATTTACACAAGTTAGCATACTCTGAATAATTATAAAGTTTTGCGGATCTTCTTGACTGCCAGTCAGTTGCTCACAACTACATGCCCCTCAATTTGATTTTACCCTGAAAATACTTAACGCATGCAATTCTTTCACTTCCTCCCATTGGCAATGAAGCTATACTGTGTAGGAATGAATAAAATGTTGAATGACTTGGATATGGTGTAAGATCTGGATTTCTTTTCTGGTTCCCCTTAATATCTTAAATGATAATTAACATTGTATTAAATCTTTGACATTTGCAGTACAGTGAGAAGCATTTATTAACATTATTTTCTAGATTGAGGGTTAGCTAGACTTCTCCAAGACAAGGAAAGACAAATGAAGGGAATCTAATGAAAAGATGACTATATGTAACTCATTCTTTTTCAGAAGTATTTTTCAGAATACAAACGAACAGGTTGTATATAATGTGCAAATGTTCTTCATTCTGATCTATTTCTGACTAACGTCTGACCAATGTCTAGAATTGGCCGTCAAAGGAATCTTGGGGTGGAGATTATTTTTTCTTTCAAGTGGTGGTCCCAAGAGATGAAGACATCCATCTATGATTTTTATTGTCTTTTGTCAGAAAGGCTATATTTTGGTGCATAATTTGAAAATGGACTGAATAAGTGCAAAGTTTTTGACCAAAGGTTTGACTCTGGAGACAATATCATGCACAAAATTCTAACTTTTTATTTCTTTGCTTTGTCCTCTTTATTTTTTTAAACCATTTTTCAAATAAGCACTTAGAAACAGAAACCAGGGAACTAGAGGGGCTTTCATGGATTCATTCAAATCAAGTCTTTTAAACATGTCATATTGTCTTTCCTCATCTCTTTTCCCTTCCTCTATTCTATACTTTCCTCCCTCCTTCCCTTCTTTCTCATTCCCTCATCTTTCAAGTAATACTGTACTGATAGATTGAGCAAATGGTTTAACCTTGTGTATGTTACTGTCACAGGTTTTGTTTTGTGTTTTGTAAGTATTGTCATGATATTTTTGTAGGCAAGATATAGTAATGCATATGAATTTTGGTCTCTTTCAGAGAGCACAAGGAGAAGAAAACCACATTAAATAAGATCACTTAATGAATTCCCTTCCAATGTTTTGGAGGAGTTAGGAAGCAGCTGCCACATCTCTCAGCACTGCAAATTGCTGTGAACTACATGTATCAGAATTTTATTAGGTTGCAGTAGTCATGCGGTATGATAATTCTGGAAATTTTTGGTGACTGCAAGTGAATGTGGTTAATAAAAACTAATACTCAACCAATATCATAGATGGAAATTTGCTGTCCAGAAAAGAGTTAAAGTATCTGTACTTCTATCAACATGTCTTTGCTTTTGTCTTTGTTTTAAAAGGCTGTACTTTTAGGAATGTATTGACTTTTTGATACCTATACATATAGAGATAAGTTAGCATATGTTGATGGCTAGATACTGTTTTTAATTTCTAAAACAATGAAGAAATTGATGATAGCTGAAAAAGTTCAACGCTGAAGGATTTAATGATTGTTATTGTAAATGTTCAGAATAGCTATTTATGAAAGAAGAACTAGACAGTCTCTGTGATATTATAAGCAGTGGGTGGAAGCTAAATGGATGCATGTTTTGACCTAAAGATGGGAAGAACTTCCTAGGAAATAAAGCTTCCCCTAAATAGATTTCCGGACCCCAAATAATGACAATGAAAGTGCTTTTTGTAATAATCTTGAGGAATTTTAACTTTTGTTTGCTGATATGCAAATGTCCAATGACTTGTTTACTTTGAATGATTTTGAACAATTCAAATATTGAATATAATTTTCATTTCCATTTTTATATCACCTGTATATTTGTTTTTAACCTGAAGTGCTCAAATTTAAAGTTCTCAATATTTTATTTGCCCAGTTATTAGCAGGTCTCATTATCCTCACTGCATCTTTGTGGTGCAGTAATTACTGTTTTTTTACTGAATTTTTTCCCATTGTCACCTGCCTATTTACAGACATATGGATGAAAAAAATAGGTAGGTGTTCTAAGTATCTCTAAATTTAAAATATCAAGGAGACTTTCTATTTTTACTTAATTTTGGGGGGGAGAGTGAATTGTTTTCATGTTTGGTTTTTATTTTATTTTATTCACCAGACATAGTAAAATTATTTTTCTTTTGAAAATAACTTGAATATTCATTTCTCTATCAATGCCATGAATGAGACAGTAACTACTTTAAGTCATAAAAAGGATGCCTTCCTGTTTCTGCTCATTTTTTAGTTTTCTTGAAAGAATCTGACATCTTAGATTCATATTTTCACTGAGTTTTTTAGCATCCTGTTTCATATATTTGAAGACTAATTTTAGGTTGAACAATTTTATGATGATGTCAACAACCACTGGGTAATGCATTTTCCTCACTACATTAATTGCTCTTTCAAGATCTATTATAGTATTAGCAAACCACTCCAAATTTTAGTATTAAAAAACATCAATTTGTTGTTAAAATTATATTTTATTTTCTCCACCACCAACCCATATGTTTCCTCAACCTTTTCTTCCTCTCCCTCTCTCTTGCACCTCAGAATCCTTTTTTCCATCTGCTAGTTTTTAGGAGTATTTTACTTAGTCAAATCAGCTGTAGTGGAAATGTCCAATATTTTTCTTTATTCTTCTGACTTGCTTTATTATCCCTAATTTCCTCAAGCTCTTTCCATCATGCTGTAAATGGCAACATTTCATCTTTTCTCTATGACTGAATATCTTCTTGACCCAATCCTCTATCAGAGGATACAGGTTTTTCCATAGCGTAGTTATTGTTAATAGTGCTGCAATAAACCTTGTAAACCCAGTTTTTTGAATTGATGATTTCATATTCATTAGATAAATAGTGAGATTGTTTGGTCATACATTTTTAGACTTTTAAGATAAATTTATATCACTTTTCATAATAGTTGCAGCATATTATATTCTAACCACCAGTGTAATAGGGTTACTTTTTACCTAATTCTCTCCAGTACTGTTCCAGGGGGTCTTTTTAATGTGTGCCATTATTGGTGTGAGGTGATATAGCTCATTGGAAGTTATGATGAAGATTTTTCCATGTATCTATTGGCATCTGGATATTCTGCTTGAGGAATTGTCTCTTTAGTTCTGCTACATATTTATTAATTGGGTTGTTTGTTTTGTATTATTGATTAAGATTTTTATACATTTTAGCTATTAACCTCTATTATGCTGTGTGTATTTTATTAAGTAGACTGTATCTTTGATCTGCTTGTATTTTCTTTTACTGTGTATAAAAGCTTTTTATTTTTTTTAAATTTATTTATATATAAATTCATATCATTGCAATCCCAGGGAATTCCCCCCCTCCCCTCCCCTCCCCCCCTTTCCCTCCTGCCCATAGTTATGTGCTTCAGTTTGGTGCTTAGCTTGCTGTAAAAGCTTTTTAATTTGAGGGTAACCCTGATTTTTGCTTTTATTTTCCTAGTCATTAAATCTCTAAGTATAGATTTATTATTGTCATGGAGCATATTAATATTTTCTTCTATGTATTTTATTGTGGTTCATCTAATACATAGCTCTTTTATCCATTTAAAATTTATTTTTGTGCATGTAGAGAGTGGTCCAATTTCATTATTTTATATATGACTTTCCAGCATTCCAAGCATCATTTATTAAGGAGATGCTCCTTGTTCCATCGTGTGTTTATGTCTACTTTATCATACAGTAAGTATTGATATGTATATGGACTTATTTCTGGGTCCTGTGTATAGTCCATTGATCTACGTGTCTATATATACTAGCAGCATATTGTTCTTGGTACTATTGTACTGTAGAATAAAGTCAGGTAACACAGTAGCTTCATTACTCTCCATCCCCCAATCTAGCTTTTGGTATTTGGTTTCATATCAATTTTAATAATTTCTGTTCAATTTCTTTGGAAGTTGATTTTTTTTATGGGGGCTGCTTAAATTTTCTATCTTGCATTAGGAAATATGGTCATTTTGATAGTGGAATGTTTTCCATTTCCTTATGCAACAATCCAAATCCTTTAATAACATCTTGTAGTTCTTGTAGTATAGGTTCTCCTTGGTTAGGTTAATTACTAAGTATTTGGTTCTTTTTGAAGGGACTATGAATGGAGTTCTTTTTCTTCACATTTATGGTTTGTACATAGAAAGGTTGCAGATTTTCTGCAAGCTGATTTTACAGTGTACTCGCTCTACTGCTAATGGTGGTTTGGTGGAGTTTTTAAGGATTTTTTAAATTTTAATATATAATACAATATCATCTGCAAATAGTGATAGTTTTACTTGTTTTTCAACTTGGGTTATCTTTACTTCCTTTCATTGTCTGATTACTCTAGCCAAAACTTCTAATACTAAGTTAAACAGAAGTGGTGACAGTGGACATCCTTGTATTGTTCCTGATCTTAAAGAGGAAGCTTTCAGTTTTCATCCTTAAGTATTATATTAACTGTTGGTTTTACTGTATGGTCTTCCTTATACAAGGTAGGTTCTTTCTATTCCTATGTTGTTTAGAGGTTGTATTACAAATGGGTACTGAATTTTATCAAACATTTTTCTCCATATCCTATGATATTATTGCTATCATATCATCTCATGATCTTTATCTTTTATTGATATATCTAACATTTATTGATCTGCATTTATGAAACCATCCTTGCATCCTTTGAACATGGTGTACAAGCTTTCTGATCCACTGTTGAATTCAATTTGGTAGAATATTATTGAAGATTTGCTTTAATGTTCATCAAGGATTTTGCTCTATAATCTTCTTCTTTTGTACAGGCTGTATCTGCTTTCAATGTTATGATAATGTTGCAAATATTGTAAAATGCATTAGGGAGTCTTCCTATGTTGTAGGTTTTTAGAAACAATTTGAACATGGTGTGTATACTTTCTTCTTTAAAGATTTGATAGAATTCATTTGTAAAGCTATCAGGCCTTGGGGTTTTATTTTGGGGAAGAGTTTTTATTGCTGTTTTAATATCCATGATTGTGTTCTGTTTATTCAACTTTTTTTTCCTGGATTTGTCTTGGGAAATAATATTAACATTAGACAATGATTCATTCATTGAAGGCTTAGATACACCTACCTACATACATATGTGCATATATTTGTGTGTATTATATTTATAAATATATGTACTTTTCAAGGCATATAGTTATTCAGAGTTATCATAGCAATTTCTTAGGATCCTCTGTATTTCCATGCCATCTGTGATAGTTTCTCCTCTTTCATTTATGGTTGTTATTTATCTATTTTTATACTAGCCTGCCTAGAAGCATATATGCATTATATATTATATAATATATAATATATGCAAATATCACATATTATATTATATATATAATATTACCATATATTATGATATAATATTTATTATATATGATATATATCACATGTCATATATAATATCATATATAATATATATCATATATCATATAATAGCATATATTTTATATAATAGCATGTATAATATATCATATATCATACATATCATCTATCACATATATCATATGATAGATGATGTACATTATATATGACATATAACATTCATCATATATTGCACTTATATATTATATAATACACTTATATATGACATATAATATGTGTTATATATAATATATTATATGTGTATATACGTACATATTATATCCAAACATATTGTATATACTATATGTATTGTATGATATGCTATATGTGATATTATATAATATACTATATGTATATATGCTATATTGTACATACTATATATTACATATAGTATATTATATATAATAAAATATGCATGTATATTACATATACAATATAAATCTATACAACATGCATTATGTGCATATATACATGTAATATATATTCTATGTATTCTATATATTCTATATTATATATAGCCTATTTTCTTACTTTTAAACCCCTTGTTCTAATATTATAGCTTTTGAAGCTCCAAAGATATTATCAGGTAAGTTTCATTTATACATATGTATAGTTGGACTGTAAATTTAATTTACCAGTTGTTTACAGGACTTATGAATTTTCTGGCTCAGTATTTAGTAGAAAAGTAACATGATTTAAAAAATCAAAGAATCAAAGTAGTTTATTAGTATAGATGAACTATATCTATCATGAAAGTAAGGGATTTCTGCTACACAATGACAAATATTTTTGAAATTTTACACTAAAAATAACAAATCTTTAGGGTGAAGCTGCATTGGGGAAGAACAGACACAATCTATGCAATTTTCTAATTAGGGCACTCATAAAAATAATATAAATATATGTAAAATATAATATAAATAATCATACTTTGAGGTTTTAACTTACGAACTGGCAAGCAGGCAACAGTATTCCTAGAACTGTGATTAAAAATATAAAAAAGAAGTCGAGTGGAGATGCTGACTCACTCGCTGATACAATGCAGGTGGGGTTGGGGGTTGGGGGTTCAGCGTGCAGCTTACAGGTGAGAGTCGAGCAGGTGCAGAGGGTGAGAAGCAGCGTTAAGCCCTTTTTTGAAGGAAGATTCCTGAGAAAAATGTTTATTATTAATTTTATGGAGAGTTGAAAGTGCTTTCACATCTACAGAATAGCAACGAGTGTTCTTTCTGCTAATGCTTGTGATTATAATTTCATTACTTTTTCTCCTGTACCTTAGAAAATGCACATGGAGCAACAGAGCTTCCCTGTGTGTGAATGAGTTCACGGCATAGAAACCTGTTTTTGTTGCTGTGTTTCTGAAACTGCTGTATCTGAAAGTTGCCTGACGAACTTTTTTCCCCCAATAATTTATATATATATATATATATATATTTCACATCTTTGTTTTCCCCGGGGTTCACCCACCACCTCTCCTCCCTGACCACTCCCTTCCATCTCCCCCCTCACCCCCCCTTGTGTGCTTTTGTTTGGCTGTTTACTTGTTTGGATTTTCCTCCTGGCCTTTTGTCTGTTTTCCTTATGTCCCATGTATTAATGAAACCATTTGGTTTCTGTCTTTTTCTTTCTGATTTGCTTCTGCTAATATGATTTCTTCTAGGTACATTCATGTTAGCATAAATTCATCAAATTTGTCATTGTTAATTTATGAGTAACATTCCATTGTGTATATAGACCACATCTTTTTCATCCATTCCTTTGTCTTGGGACATTTGGGTTGTTTCCATGTCCTTGCAATTGTAGTCTGCAATAAACATCCAAGTACAGATATCCCTTTGTATAAGTATTGAGGTTTCCTTTGGGTAGATTCTCTAAAGAGTGATTGCTGGATCAGATGGTAGTTCCATTTTCATTAGTTTGAGGGTCCTCCACCCTGCTTTCCATAGTGGCTGGACCAGTTTACATTCCCACCAGCAGTGTTAAGAGTGTTCCTTTCTCCCCACATCCATATCAGTACTTGTTGCCTGTTTTTAATGTGGGCCATTCTTATTGGTGTAAGGTGGGATCTCATTGTGGTTTTGATTTGCATTTCCCTGATTGCTGGTGACGTTGAGCATTTCATGTGCCTGTTGGCCATTTGTATTTCCTCTTTGGAGAAGTGTCTTTTTAGTTCTTCTCTCCTGGGTTGCACTGCTGACAGATGCCCACATGTGACATTGTTGACCCCAGAGTCCCACTCTTGAGCAGTGAGGTGCTCAGAGCAGATGTCAAGGCATCTTGCTTCACAGGAGAACTTCAAGCATGGATGAAAATGCTCTGAGTACTGAGTCCAGACTCCCAGAAAATGAGACCAGATTAAAATGTGTCACCAAAGCTTTCTCAGTCAAGTTTGACTACCTTCAGAGGCTTCTCATTGGTCAAGTTAGTAGCAGATAGTTTCACAGTGATTTGTTGAAGTCACCTCAGTGGGGCCACCTTTTGAAATGTGATTGACCACTAGGGATTAATGAAAATAATACTTTGAATTAAATGCTGTGTGGGGGGGGTGGGGTGGGGCAGGTTTTTCATGTACTACTAAATCAAACATGTTTTGATATGAAATCAAATGCTGTTTGGGAACCAATGTGATTTTTTGAGAGCTTAGTTTGTTTGCTGAATACAGTCATGCATTTATTTTTTTCCTTGTCTTTTGAAAGAATTGTTTCTCTTAGGAATAAATTGTATTTGGAGATAAACTGTTGATGACATAGAAGCACATACTTTGCATATACTTCACCTTCCTGACGTGTTATATGAGGGAACTTGTTTTGTGTAGCTGGTCTTCCCATATCCAGTCTAGAAATGAAAAAGTTGAGCAAACTTTGTCTAACTTTATCAAAATTTTGATGTCTGTGGCTCTAAAATGTGCAAACTAACCGAAGAGCACTGATCAACTGACTTTTTTATTATTCAAAGAATTTTTTAGATAAAAAAATCACATTCTCATCCTCTCTCTACTTTCCATATGGGTATGGTCAAAGCTACTGAAGCCCAGGATACTGTTAATGGAAATAAAGCACTGTTATTTAAGAAGTATAAAAGGATCGAGTGAGATTACTAATGTTCATAGCACCACCACTAAGAAGCTTGCTATTTCCTTTGGATGACAAAAAATATAGACTTACTATGAGGGCATCACTGTAGAAAGTTTTTTCTCAAATGAAGGAGTCAAGCCAGGGTTAGAAGTATGGCAAGTCGAAGGCTGATCCTTAGGGCAATCTAGAAGTTCCTTCAACTCAGAACATACATATTTAACAATTGTTTATTGAGTATCTATTTTGTGCCCAGCATTTTGCTGTCACAGCTGGAAGCGACTGTTGAGCAAATTGGAAACAGCTGTCAGGAAATATATAATCACACTAATACCTATAAAATTATATGGTAAATCCTACAGTAGAACGCTACTCTTGAATATTAAATGTAAGGATATTTAACAAAACCTTGGACTTCAGGAAAAGTTTTTATGAAAAAACTGAGATCCAAGAAAGGTGACATTGGTTGAGTAAAGAGAAGTGGCAGAATGGAAGGAGGTTTCAGTACGAAGTCTTCCCAGTAAAGAAAACACCTGAAATACCTTGGTATGGAATATTCAAAGAGCTGAAAGGATCAACATGGTTTGGATTTTGCAATCACCCAAATGCCTGATAATGTCAATTTAGAGTGTGACCTAATTAGGTGGTAACCTTAATATAGATAGAAGTGAATTTGAATGATTTTTAGGACTTAGGGTTGGAAAACTACGAAGAAGGGAAGAAGGCGATATTAAGGGGATTTTCTAGGTTTTAGGTTAGTTGAAGAGATGGTGGCATGATTTAAATAAGGATCATTGAAAATAAATAAGATATGACCTTGAATTTGGATGCATCCATTTAAGTTGTATTTGATATCTGAGTGGAAAGGTCCAGGATGCAGTTGTATATTGTGCACAGAGCTCAGGGGAGCCAGAGATGTGCATTGGAGATTCACCGGTTTGTCAGGTGAGGGGTGCTGCAGCTTGACAGGGTTTGTTCACAGAGAGGAATATCCAGGATTAGCCTCAAGGAGCTTGTAGGAAAAATGAATTATCAGGGTTTTTCACCCTTCCACCATTAGCTTCTATGACCAGCACCTGTGGTATAACCCTTTCCCATAATTATGCATACCTGGCCCAGTGGGTGTATGAATGTGTGAGTGCACCTGGGCCTAGGAGGAGACACTAAAAGGTCAAAGTCACTCTGGGGGAACAGGAAGGATGCCAGAGAGGGGATCACAGAGAGGGGAGAATGTGAAGAGAACAAGAGAACGCCAGAGAGGGACCCCAGAGAAAGAGCGCGAAGATGGCTGGGGCTGGGGGCGGTGGTCACCTACCTCGCAGTGCCCCTGCTGACTGCCTTGCCTCCCTGCTTGCCATACAACTGACCCAGCCTCCCTGCCTGGTGAACCTGTGTACCTCTCTCCCTGAGAGAGCATTAAAGCCTGGAAAATCCACTAAGGGCTATGACATTCTTCTTTAACTTCTAGAACCAATGATGATGATGATGATGATGATGATGATGATGATGATAATAATAAAGCTACCCAGATTGGCCTCCTTGCAAAAACAGAGCTTCAGCACCCATGGCTGATGTGAACCTACAAAAGAGACAGTATGTGATGAACTTTGATAGAAGCCCAAGTCAGTGCTTTGTCAGGGAAATCAGGGGAAATGAGCTATTCAAGAAGGAAATAAAGGCTAACGGTGTCAAAATGCTGGCCACAAATCAAGTGAAATAGAAACTAAAATGCATTTGTTAGATCTCGTGATTTGTAGGTCACTGGTCACTTATAGAAGTTGTTTCTGTGAAATGACAGGAACTGTGTTTAGACAGGTGTTTGCTGCAGAGAGGTATTCATGGAAGAAACAGAGACAGTATGAAGTCTTTGGAGTAAGCTGCTTCTATATGACAAAAGAAAAAGGGATAGAGATCAAAGAAAGCGTGTAGCTGCAGGCACTTTGGGTTTTGCTTGTCTGTTGAGAGATGGAGTATAATCTACTGACTGTGTGGAAATAATCCATAAAGAGCTTGGCAGAGAGGAATTAAGAATAATAGATGATATAATCTATGGCTCTTAAGCACTCATGTTCACATGAATCAATGGTTCTTAATTAAAATTCTGAGTCAGTAGAGTCAGTGGATCTAAGATATGATCCAGGATACCTCATTCCTACGAACCCCTTGGTCTTGTTCGTGCTTTTGATCTGCCAATCACACCTTGAGAAGGAAGGTCTAGTGGAATTGCTGGTCAGTGCAGGCATCCCATTTATATTGAATATTCCTGTGCTACATTACATTTACCCTCTAATGTGTATTTTTCTAGCAGTACTTGATTACTTGGGACCAGAAAAGAAGAAAAGAGAAAGTAGAAGTTTCTGTTGGATGTGGAAGGAACTGAGGGAAAGGATAGATGACTTTGGAAATAACAAACCAAGAGGTTCTGAATACTCAAAGTTACAATGATGTTTTGTTGAAAAAACTGTCATAGTGGAACTGGGAAAACTGCGATAGCAAGCTGAATGACAAGGAGCTTGTGATTTTTAAGTGAATGTATTACAGGTGATAGCTGCATTTTACCTTGTGGAAGAATATGGCTGGAGTGGCCTGGGGTGGCACTGGGTTTCTTATCATTCCATACCCAAGAAGGAAGACAACCATTAAAGACAGATCACCTTCAGGGCACTTGTGACCAAATGCTGGGAGGCAGACATCACAGAGAAGGAGAGCAGGACTCCCCGGTTTTGTGGGGCCTGGTCTTTTGATAGCTGTTGTCCAGATGCTGTCATCCTGTCCATGACACCAATGGTAGTGCAACCATCAGGCTCTTGGTAGGTTCTTTATTGGTCTAGCAGTTACGCAGGCACACCAGGCAGGACAGGGCAGGGCCATGATGAGGGTGGGCTGGGAAGCAGGTGAATACTTCAGTCTCCCAGGAATCTTCACATCCTTTCCTTGGCCTCTTTCTCTCTGGTGTTTGCTCTCTGAAGCTCTCTCACCCTCAGGGTGATATCACCCTATTAGCCTTTCCTCCCATGCCCAGGTGAGCCTACTCACACATGCGCACACCCACTGGGTCGGGTATATTTACAATGATGGGAGACCACAGCCCAGTGGCAGAAAAGACCTGAGCAGCTCAGTTATCCTACAATATCTTGCAAATTTCTCTTAGAATTAATTTATTATGATAACACCTATTTCTTGGTCTCTACTAGGAATTAGGCAGAGTTTAACCATACTGAATGCAACCAGAAGTACTTACATCATGGTGCATTCATATCTCTGAAGTCCTGATTTCCATATGAATGACCTTTAAAAAAGAATCCTAGGTTTGCTGTCCCTAATGATCCTCACCAAATTAGAGA
Source organism: Uropsilus gracilis (assembly GCA_004024945.1). Classification (NCBI taxonomy): domain Eukaryota; kingdom Metazoa; phylum Chordata; class Mammalia; order Eulipotyphla; family Talpidae; genus Uropsilus; species Uropsilus gracilis. The sequence continues at coordinate 15,790 of PVHY01027123.1, forward strand.
TAGTGAGGATGAACAGTTCTAACATTTGGAGGAAAACTTCTGTCCCTGTATTTTTCTTGATGTAAAATTTAGGGTTTCTTTATATGAGCAAAATGAATCTGTGGGAGAAAGAACAAAGAAAGCCACTTGCCCAGCTTTGAAATAAGCTTTTTTGGTTGGTATCAAAGCTGAAAGAACTTTTATCCCATCACTGAGAGATGCCTGAAGAGGTGAGACAAGAGACTTCCATGAAACAAGAGACCTGGAAAAAGGAAGGAGAAGGTAACCCCTGAAGAATCGTGGCTAAATTCTGAGACTGTAGGATTGGAGATCTTGCCTGTCATTGAGTAGGTATCATCAAAGAAGAAAAATGAATATTTATCTTTGTTGTTCATAGCCATAATAAACCTTTCTTACGTAAGGACTATCAAAAATTACATTGATAACATGACTGAGTTTATAGTAAATACCTTGATTTAATTTCCAGTTGCAAAAAGTGGGGTATTCTCCTTCTCATGACCTGACTTGTGCTATTATTTTGTCATTTTCTTTATTGCTTCTACCTGAATTGTGATTTAGATTCTGATTCTGTGTTTCCTTAAAATTTGCTCAACATGCCATCAGTAAAAACTGTTTCCATCACAGACTGGCGCTCCGGGTCAATTACAGAAAACAAAGGAAAAGACTCCTATTCTTCTGATATGTGTGAATTAGGTTTTGGCATTTACTCTGGCCCTGAAATATAAGAAGTCCAGCATTTTTTTTT
>PVHY01027124.1:0-16560 GCA_004024945.1 Uropsilus gracilis
AGGACCGCAGCAATTATCCTGAGCTGTTCAGAGCTTTCCAGGCCTACACGCCTAAGCGACCTTCAGAGCGTGTGCATACATATGTGTGAGGGTGTGTGTGTTTTTCCCTTTTCTTCTTTATTTCTTTCCTCCCCAGCAGGTGTGTTGAATAGCAGCCCATCACCGCGCGTGCTATAAATATTTATCAGCATGCTCGAGCGAGCTATTGTAGCTTCCTCGGCCAGGGGCACGGCCAGCTGCTGCTCTGAGTGAAGGTGTCAGACGGTCTGGGGTGCCGCGGCCCTGCCCGTGATGCAGACGGGAACCTGTGAGGCGTGAAGGGCTTGGCAGAGGCCGTGGAAGACCCGTGATGGGGCGACGGTTGGGGGAGGGGCTGCCGTGGAGGGGGAGCAGGAGGACCCCAGGACACATGCTGAGTGACACTGGAGAGGAGGCTCACTGTTCACAGAGGTGACTGTGAGCCACTCAGCCCTCCTGAGTCACAGGGTGGTCCCTGCCTATCTGAAGGTGTGTGTGCGCGTGCACGTCTGCGTGACTGAAACAAGGCAATGGAGGCTGCTGGGTACTGAGTTTGCACTGTCCCGGTGAGATACTGGAGACCTCACAGAGGGGATCCTCCACCAGGACTCTCTGCCAGCGCAAGCCTGGGTAACCCCCTGTGGCCAGTCCGCTGCCCCCTTACCTGTGCCAGCGTGGCCTCGGCACTGGGGCATGAGCTGTCTGCACCCCCAGGTTTCCAGTCACTGGACACTGCCCCCCAGGACATGATGTAGTGCAAACCCCAGGTCCAGGTTCCGAGCCCCGGACCCCATCTGTGTGCCCAGGCCAGGCACCGGGGAGACCACCTCTGTGGTGAGGCCCAGTGATGGTGAGGCCGGGCGAGCGTGTGGCCCATACGGACACTTGGTGCTGGGTTTCTCTTATTTTTCAGCTGCAGCAAGAATGCCTGGGTCCGAACCCCCTGGGGAATCTGTCCTCAGCAGGGAGCGCCTCCACCACCAGCCACTGGGAGCTGGGCTCCCAAACCCGGACCTCAGAACCGCACGGCACAGAACCAGCACCGAGGGACGGACACCAGGAAGGAGCCTGGGGAAGCCGCCACGCAGCTGCCCTGCAACAAGCTCCCGACGGGCTCGGCCTGACCTCCCCCCCATGCCTCGGTCACCCCTGGAGACCCGAGCGGCCTGGTCTGTGCAGTCCAGGAGGGCGAGTCCACACCTGGGAGAAAGGACAGAGTCCAGAGAAAGAGAAGACCAGGGGGCCGAGCATGGGCCAACGACCTGCAGTGAGAGGAGCTGGAGTGACCGGAGGGGGGAGAGGGGAAAGGGGTGGCAGGGTGGGATATAGGGGGACAGTACGGAAGGGAGGCCACTCCTAAAGGGAACCACAACCACATACATGTGACTGATATTGTATGAAAATTAAAAAATAAAAATTTTTTTTTTAAAAAAAGAACGTCTCTGATAAGGGCTAGGGGAGGAAGGAGGGGGCCGCTGCGGGCGGCAGGAGTCAGGAGCCCTCCCTGACCGTCCCCTAAGCATGAGGCTACATGGAGGCGCTTCCTGCATCCTCATTCCCCACCTCTCTGTCCTCTTCTCCATATTTGGGGCCATTTCCTCTTTTGAAAACTTAACTCTCTTCCCAGCTGCATCTGAGTGATAAAGGGGATGCCATTTTATATCCCTGAGGTCCCTGGTGGCCATCTCCATAGCTAAGCTGCCACAGCTATGCGCTGCAGGCAGCTAGACGGGACATTGGGGCCCATGGAACAGCAGGTCATGGGTCCTAGGCCCGTTCCTGGCTTAGGTTCCACCCTGGAGCTGCTGGTACCACCACAATGACCGCCAGTACCGGCCAACCTAGGAACAAGGAGAAAGTGATTTTCAAGGTGACCACGTTACATTGTTTAAAATGCCAGTTTCCAACAACAAATGAGATGTGCAAGGAAATAAGAACAGCCCATACACAGAGAAAAATAAATCCACAGAAATTGCCCCAAGAAAGTCCAGACATTGGATCTACTAGGAAAAAATCATAAATCAGCGCCTTAACTAGTACAAAGGAAACCCTGTTTACAGAACTGCAGGAAAGGAGAGAGTGATGCCTCACGAGTAAGAACGCATCAGAGAAGTGATGTACATATTTTATAGAAAGTCTGGAGCTGAAACATATAATGGACTAAAGGAAAATTTATAGAGGGTTTAATAGCCGATCTGAGCTGGTAGAAGAAAGAATCAGAAAACTTGATGATCGGTGAGCTGAGATGAACCAATCTGAGGAAGAATAAAACAAAATAAGTGAGGAGAAAGAAATACTGAATGATTTCACACAGCTGTGGGAATGGACAAGGCAAGGCCAAAACAAGTTGCTGAAATAGGCCTGGGAATTGAAGGTTACTGGTGGCGGGGGTGAGGGGTTGGGGAGGGGGCAAGGCAGGGAGGGACAGTCCCACCAGATGGTGGGAAGATGGTGGGCTCTGGGATGGCCGTGGTGTAGAAACATGGACCAAAGAGTGTGTTACACCCCAACCCCTAAATCACACAGTGTATAAACCAATGTCAGCTCAACTAATAAAGAAAATGTACCCACAAAGAGAATAAAAGATGAATAGAGAGAAAAAAGGTGGAGATTTTGCGGGGCTAGCAAATGCATAATGGGAGTTTGAGGAGGAGGAGTGAAGACTCTGAGGGTGAGAGACTATTGGAGGAAATAACAGCCAAGAGGGTCCTGGGATTTACTTCAAACATGAATCCCTGCGTCCACCTAACATGGCCCGTCTTCCTCTCTCTGCTCTCCTACTGAAATCGCGTAACAAAACAGCAGGGTGTTTAACTAAACTTACAAACAGGAGCAGCTAAACCTTTAAACCCAGCTACTCCTTGGGTTCATCCCAGCCCACACGAGCAGTAGCAAGACCACACTCAAAAGAGGCAGAAACAGATAATCACTTCTAAAAAGACAAAATAGGTAAAAGTCACTGAGGGTACAAGGGACCCTTTGGTCATCTCACCCACCAGTCCAGTAGTCTCTAGTCCAAAACTGCACATGGGTCCTTAGCCACATGTGTCCACAAAATGGCGGCCATCCCACCTTCAAGCCAGATGGAGAAACCAAGATGGCGCCTTCTTCCAAAGCAGGAGGTTCAGATTCAACGAGGAAACCAGGATGGCGTCTTCAGTTCCTCTCCAGAAGACACAGCTCCGGCATTCTTTCAGCTTCACCTCTGAAGTGGCCCCAAACCAGCAAGACTCACTCGCTACAACAGCAGCAGCCACTTCAGACGTCTCACAAGGAAAACAGCAACACAGCAAGTTCTTCCAGGTCTCCAGACAGTTCCCAAACATCACAGTTTCAAAGTTAAACCAAGCCTCCAAGTACCACATTTCCAAGTCAGCTCACACAAGTCACAAGTTTCTCCAACATGCTTCCCCGGGCTCCTCACCGGCCTGGGCTGGGGATGGAAGTCCACAGCGCGGCTCCTTCCCTGCCCTGCTGCCTCACATGGCAGTGCAGCTCTAAGGTCTCTAGCCTCTCTGCTCTTCCTCTGCTCTCCTCTCTATGCCTCCCTCCTCTCTCTCTCTCTCGCCCCTTCTCTCCATCTCCCGCTTCCTCTCCCTCGCCCTTTCCTTCTCTCTCTCTCTTACACTCTCTCCCTCGCTCTCCCCTTTCTCCCTCTCTCTCCCTCCCTCCCTCTTTCCCTCTCTGTGTGTATCTTCTCCTTAAATCCCCTCACTCAGCTTCTCTCAAGAGAAGGCTTACCTTCCCTCTCCAAGTCTCTGCCCACCAGGGAAGAATGGCTGCCATTCTAATGCAGCATGACCATGCAAAGGGCCATGCCCCCCCCAGTTTCATCACAGCCCCCCTATCACTTTCTCTTGAGCGCCTCTTGAGGTTCTCCCCTCTCTGCATGAGTCTGCATTCTGAATAGTTTACACTTTTCAGATTGTAATTCATCCATTGTCTGGTGTTTCCCATTAGAGCCATTCTCCATCCCTTTGGGTCTAAAGGGTCATCAATTTTACCTTTGGGTCGTTTTTTCCTACAGTGCTTCCTTTTGCTTTTCCCTGTGAGCCACATCAATCTCCATAGACTCTCCCCTCATCAAATGCCCCACCCTCTCATTTCTCATTCCTTAGCCATCCTTTTGCTAGTCTAATGTCCACTATTTGCACTCTGCAGATCTCTCCGTGGGTTTGCTTGTTTTGGGGAACCTGGTTCTTCTTGTTCTTGCCTCCTTGATGCTTTAATCAATACAGCTCTGGTGAGTTATGATCCTTTTAGCTGTAGGAATTCTTTGACGATGGGCTGGCGTCCTCTGGGCAGGATGCTTTGCTCCTGCAGCCTCCTGGGGATCGGCTAACCTTCTGCAGGTGTATTTAGCTCTGGGCTTTGTTTCTCCAGGTGGCAGGTCTAGACCTGAAAATCCTTGTCTTGAAGGCTGCCTCCTCCGCATGAAGCCCTTGATGGAAGCTGTCCCCAAGCTCCCTGAGGCAGGTACTTGTCCCTATGACAGGATGTCACCCTCTGCAAGTTGCAGTTCTGCTCCAGACCTCTCTGTTTGCTCTCCTTGTCCTGTTTCAGCCCAACCTTGAGCTGGCCTGGAATGCAAACTCACCGCGACCCAGTGCCAGCTCCCACTGCGGCCCCACACGCACCCAGCCCTGCTCCTGCCTCATCCTCGTCTCGGAGGAACATCCTCACTTCTCTCAGCCATGGATCATTTAGCCAGCACACTCAGATCTGCCCTGGGGGTGGTTCCCATGACCTCCAATCCACCTTAGTGCTCAGACTCCTATTCTTTTAAAGTCTCCCCTTGGTCTCAACTGCAAGTTTAAGTGAACATGACAGCAGCAGAAATACAGGGGATACTGAGGCTAATTACAATCATCTAGGCCGGAAGCTGTGGCTGTTTAAGGTCATGTGGCTGCATGGACCTGGTGGCAGTGGATGGGGCGCATGAGTCTGGGAGATCTTTGGACGTGAACATCAATATCGTGTTGAGTGAACTGGGGTGGTGCTGACGTCAGCTCTTATAAGTGTGTGTGTTATCGGGGGAGGGGGTCACCCCTTTTCATTTCAGTCAATAAGGCTTCTTCTGCCCACATGCAAGCAGTGGCCTGGAGATCACACTTTGGTGATCAGGGTGAGCACGGGGGCTCCTTCACAAATAGGAAAAGACAGACTAAGAGTTAACAGTTCACACCCTCACAAGGGTCCCAAACAGAAAGGAACCCACTTCTGCTCCTCAGAGAGCTGCATGGAGTTTAGCTCAGTCTTACTGCAGTTCAGTCTGAAGGTGACGTCCTTGTCTTCCATCCTCAGCCTGTATGGAGTGAGTTCCACAACCAACATGAGGTGCAGCTCTGCCTCTCTCCCTCTCTCCCATTCTCCTCTCTGGGTCATCCGGGCAGCTCATCTGATGAACTCCTCTTCCCCACCTTCACCCAGATCCTGACCTCTGAAGACTAGAAGGCTGGGAGCCCCAAAAGGTTCAACAACTCCCACCTCCTGCTCCAGATCCTGATGCCCCATCAGCTCCTCTCAGCTAATCCCCAGCTCCTCCTCCAAATTCTCCCCCTTCAGTCCTGGCACCTTTCTCTTGTATCCCCTTTCCCTTGCTCCCCCTTCCCATCATGAAATCTGATGATGGGCTGACCAACCACACTCTGGCTTGCTTCAGTGATGACCCCTCCCTGGGCCCTCACCAGCACAGGGAATTAGACTAGCATAACAGTGTAGACGGAGCCCTGCTCAAGATTCAGTCTCAAGGTAAGAGATTAACCTTCTGTCTGGCTTCAGGTCATTCTTAACCTCTGTGTCTTCCAGACACAGGAAACGGTGATCCTTCAGTTTCACCAACAAATAGCACTGCCCATTCTGGGGATCCTGCCTCAGGTGGGTGGTGACAGTTGGTCAGCAGGGCCCAGAGGACCCAAGGGCAGCGATGAGGGCTTGAGTTTACCAAGTGTGACCCTGTGAGGACCCCAGGGAGCCGGTGGACCTGGGCATCTGATGGACACTCAGACTCTGAACTAGGGGTGTGGCCTTATACACAGGTGTGTCAGAAGCCACGGGGCCAAGGCTGTCCAGGGAGAAGACACGGGGCAGGGAGAGGGTAAGGACCAGGCCTGGGGTGCAGAGTGAGCCGGCAGAGGAAGCCCAGGGCACGCACTCTCTGCCTGCCCATGCCAGGCTCCCCGGCGTGCCCTGCAGGCAGGAAGGGGCGGCCATGCGGTCAGTGCAAGGAATGCACCACGGGATTGTCCTCAGGCCCTTGGCGCTCCAGAGAATCCCCTGCAGGAAGCAGCTCCACACAAGCTGCATGTGTTGAATCAAGCGCTGAGCACCTGGGGGCTGGGGGCTCAGCGTTGGGGTGCGCGCCCGTCACGAGGTGGCCAGAAGAGGGAAGAGGCCTGGCTCCGGCTGGAGCAGGCACTGCTGGGAGCAGACAGGGCTGGGGAGGGGTCTCTAGAGCCCACACAGGGGCATGTGGATGGAGGAGGTGTAGGAGGAGAGGAGTCCAACAGTCAGGAGAGGCTGGACGTCCAGAAAGTCTGTTGCTGGGACGAGCCTGGTTCTCACACCATCTCAGCGTTGGGGGGTGAGATCAGCTTACATCAAGGTGGGGGGGTGGGTCCCCCAGATCAGCTTACATCAAGGTGGGGGCCCAATGGGCAGTCAGAATTGGTTGCATTTTCCACCCAGATTGCTGCTTTTTAGGCCTGAAATGGAACAACAAACAGCGTGTGCTGCTGATGACATCAGCCCATAAAAATGGAGCAATGTCAGCCGCCTGAGGCAATTCTGAGGGTTCTGGGCCCAATGAGGCCTCAGGCCCCTGCAGGAAACCCGGACAGAAGGACATCCGTCAGCACTCAACAGCCACGACCCAGAGCCCAGGCCACGAGTGCAGCATCTGACCGTCTCTGTGACTCGGCCACACCTGACTCTATGCCCCACACCACGCCGTTCTCCCAGACGGCCTCGGCCCCCACGGCCACGTCAGGAAGACGTCCTGCAAACTCACACATGCTCCCCTGTCTCCACGACCTGGCCGTGGCTGTTCTCGTCCCTCCTGAAGGGCTAGGCTGGACCCCTCGCCCAGCACTTTGATACTGCACGTCTCAAGCAGGACTTGGCCAATAATATGCCAGTGTAACTCCCTGCCCTGTTGTTTCAAGGCCCAGGAAGGGACCCAGCTGGACCCCACCAGGGTGTGGTTGATGATCCCTTCATCAGGATTCAGGATGGGAAGGGAGCGAGAGGAAGGGATACCCAGAGAAAGGAGCGAGGACTGGGAGGAGATCTGGCCTCAGCTTGGGGAGGAGATGGGATCTAACTTTTGGAAGCTGGTCTGATCTGGCATTTTTAACTTCGGAAAACAAAGGACCTGGGAGTTGTGGAATCTTCTAGGGCTCCAAGCCCTCCAGTCCTCGAAGGCTGGGGAGCTGGATGAAGGCGGAGAAGAGGCGTTCATGGTGGAGTCCTGAGCTGCCCTGATGACACAGAGTGGAGAACAAGAGGGAGAGAGAGAGAGAGAGAGGCCCAAGCTGGCCTTCACGTTGGTTGTGGAACTCACTCCACCCTGGCTGCAGCCAGTGAGGGCAGAAGACAAGGACGTCACCTTCAGTCTGAACCACAGTAAGACTGAGCTAAACCCCACTCTGCTCCGGAGGAGCAGAAGCAGGTTCCTTTCTGTCCGGGACCTTTGTGAAGGTTAGACTCTCTTAGCCCATCTTTTCCTATTTGTGAAGAAGTCCCTCGTCACCAAAGTGTGACCTCTGGGCCTCTGCCTGCGTGAGAGCGGGAGAACTTCACTGACTGAAATGAAGAGGGCTGAGCCCCTCCCCGATACCACCATGGCCTCGGCCGAGCCCAGAGCCGAGTATCCCAACACCAAGCAGGGTTCTGGGCATAGTAAATGCCGGTGCCCACTCCCGGGCCTCAGATGGACAACCACCCTGCCCGGAGGCTGCTCGCCGGGGCATCCTAAGCTATGCCAGGCTCCCACGGCCCCTCTAGACTGGGAACTTCTCACTCAAGAAGCCCAGGAAACCCGGCAAGTGGGGAAAGGGAAAACACACGAACAGAACAAATTCCAGGACCATTTCGGGTCTGTCTGAACGTTTCCGGGCATCAGGATTGTGGTATTTTAAACAAAAACAAAAGTGAGTCCAAACAAAAGCCAGGAGCTCCCCGGAGCTATTTCTGTTGGTTTGTCCCAGTGGCCAAACCGGCTGTCTCCCCGGGGAGCCGCGCTGGGAAAGGTCAGAACGCGGGGCACAAAGTCTCGTCACTGCCAACAGGTAAGAGGCACTGCTGGCTCCAACCCAGGCTGCCGGCCTGGCCTTTGGCGTCTTGTTTATGCAAAAGTCTCTCCTCCTGACACGACCTCGAAAGGTTACCTCCTCCGGCCCCACGGTTCTCTCTCCAGTGACTCAGAGGACAGAGGCCAGGGGGGTGACCGAGGAGGAAGGGAGGACAAGAGAGGAGCAGGGGACAAGCTGCACCCCCTTCCTCTCTGGTCTGGCAGGCGGGTAGCAGCGGCAGAGACCTCAGTCCGGTCAGCTGCCTGTGGGCACCTGCCTCTCAGCCCCTGGGTGCCCAGGGAGCCTGAGAAAGGAGAGTGGACGTGGGCACCAGCCTTGATGTCCAGGGCGTTGTCCAGGGGGCCGCCACAGCCCAGCAGCCCCACGTCCATCAAGACAACATAGCACTGGAGAGACCTAAGCCACAGAAAATACCCCCCCACCCCGTCCGGCCCCCACCCCCACCCCCATGAAGAATAAGCGCTTTTCAATGAGAACCACTGACTCTTCCTGTCTGTGTAGACCTGGAGCAGCCTGAACCCTGCCAAGGGCTTCCCAGGTTCGAGTCCTGGCTCCGATGACCTAGATGGTCTGTTGGCTCAGCCTGGCTTGCACAGCCTAACACCCCACAGTGCAGGAAGAGCGGGTCAGGGACCAGCAGGGGCCCCGGGGAGATGCCATCCTGCGGGGGGGTGGGGTATGTCCTGGCCTGGTGTCACCTCCCTTGAAACAGGCCGCCAGGGAAGGAAACCCACAGGGGAGGGAGGGAGGCAGCATTTACCCCTGGCCCCTGGGGGTTGCTCCTAGCAGGCCACCCTGGTGTAGGAGGCTTTCTTCCCAGCAGTCCTGCCAGGGAGGCCTCCCCAGGGGCCTGCGCCCCTGAGAGGCTTGGGCGAGGGTCAGCGCCCTCACGGGGTCTCTAACGCGGACAGCCGCTGACACCCCCCCCCCTTTCTGGCAAGCCCCAGCAACCACAGTTTGAAGGAGCAGCTCACATGGCTGTGTTTTTCAAGCCCTTTCATTTTTCATTAAAACAGCAAGAATGCAACCTGGCATCAAGGTCAGGAGCACCCCAAACCCTTGGGTTTCCCGGCTTCACCACAAGCTTTAGCCTCATCATTTGTACCTCAGTTTCCTCATTTGCAGAATAATGATAAAGCCTAGACCCTCCACCCCCCCAAAAAAAAAAAACTATGAACCATTTTTCAACAGTCGAGCTAAGGAAACAACCTGAATGCAGGTGCCAGTGGATGGACAATGGGATACAGACGATGGGGTCTACACGCATGGTGGAATACTATGCAGCTGTGAAAAAGACAACCGCCTGTGGTTTACCACAGCATGGGCAGACCTAGAAGATCTCATACTAAGTGAAAACAAAAAATGGACCCATCCCAGGTCATTTTACTCAAATGCAGAAGATAAATGAAACAACTGAAGAAAAGCAAAACAAAACAAACTCCTAGATTCTGACAGAAAGGTCATTATCAGAGGGAAGAGAAGAAGGTAGGCAATTTGGGTAAAGGAGATGAGCTGTTAGTAGTGGTGGGGGATTCGACTCTTGATGGAAACCACCAGGGAGTCTATTCTGAACTCCCTCTGAAGCCCAAGTATTTAAAACACATGTTCATTCAACCAACAGGTGAATGAACTTTTTAAAAGTTAGCATTTATAAAGTATGTGAAGCTGGTTTCCCGGAAGACATGGCACTAATAATCAATTAATTATAATATTATAATGATTAGTTAATTAGGTTGGGAAAAAGTCATGGCTTGGAGCTTTCACCAGATCTAGCAATTCTCAAGTTGGGATGCTGAGACCGGAAGACTGAGCAGCTGAGAGGGAACCTGTTACAGATGCAAATTCTTGAGGCTCCCAATGGGTGAAGCCCAAAATAGCAGGGGGCGGGGGAGAGAAGTGGGTCCAATACCACTTTCACCAACCGTCACCTGATTTCCTCTTGCCAGGCTGCCCTCTGCGCTCCGAGAGGCGGTGCGGTCATTCTAGAACCCGGAGAGATGCCAAGTGCATCTTCATTAGAGTTATTTGGGTTTCAAGAAACACTCATTCGAAACACCTGGACCCCACAGAGGAGGCACATGTCGCTCTCCACTGCCGCTGGGTGCCAGCCTTCTGCCAGCCAGTGTCTATCGGGCATGAACTGAGCGCCCACCGGACCTACACTGCGTCCACCGCTGCATGCAGGGCAAGGTGCCCTCCTCCCCACTGCGCAGCCACCGGGGCAGGACCAGGAAGATGGAACGACTCACCCATGGCCACACAGCGAGTGCCTGGTCACCCAGCTCCAGCACACAGCGATGCCATCAGCCACCGGCTCGGTGAGGCCGGTCCAGGCTCCCAGAGACCAGAGGGACTCGTCGGTCTCTGCTCCCGTCCTGCTCTATGCTGGGTCAGCGTCCTTTCCAGGCAGACGGTCCTTGCAAAGGGGCCAAAGACTAGGGTCAGCCTGGATGGACCCGGCTCTGTGTCCATGCTGCCATCCGTGGCCCAGTGACAGTCTGAACTCTCGAGGACTAAACATGCCTCTGGGCCGGACTGTGGTCAGCGAGTAGCCTGGATTCGGGCTCCGCAGGCCCCGAGAGAGGGCACCGGCCCGGGCAGCATGAGCCCTTCCCAGGAGGAGGGCTGCCCGCTGGACAAAACCTGGCCGAGCCTGCTGCCAGGCCTGTTCTGCGCTCCTGACGGACGCCCTGCACACCAGCTCCTCGTCGCAGCCACCCGGGAGGGCTGGCAACGTCAGCTCCTAGCTGCGGGGAAGGAGGCGAGGTCCCCCGGCTACTCACCAGGAGGCGTCCGCTGGACGAAAGCGCTGGGTTCCGCTGACGGAAAGCCATCTGCCAAGGCCGACCCTTTTACGACACAGACGGAAAAGCAGCACGTGCGCTTTACGGCAGCTGTCAGAGGCCCGAACCGCCCGTTCTGGGGCACCCCTCCCCCCACCCCGCTGTGTCCCCCGGGGCTGGGTGGCATCGAGATGTGTCAGCACGACGCATCAGCGGGCAGCATGGGAGGGCTATTTTGGGGGTGCTGGGCCGCCGAGGATGTCACATGAAAGTCCCCAGAGGCATGAGGGGTGCAGGGTGACCTGTTGGCTGGGCGCCTGGGCCTGCCTGCCCCCACTCAGCATGTGGCTGCGGGTTCCCTGCTAGCCTGGGTCAGCAGGGGCGGCCTGCAGCCCCCCTCTCGGGGAGGGGACAGTTCGCTGAGACAGCGCCAAGCCCCTTCTGTCGTCCCTGGTCCCAGTGCCCACCCGTCCCAGAGGGCGGCTGGACTCGGCCGGCGGAGACCAGCGGCCACTGTGCGGTCAGCTGCTCACTGCTGTGTCAGCTGGCTCCGGGCCGCAGGTGGGGTCTGCAGCCACAGCCCCCCGTTTTCAGGGACTCCGCGGATCCCCAAGACATGGGATGCGCTGAACCCAGAAACATCTGGTTGACCAGGAGATGCTGCCCCCTCCATTCCACCCACAGGCCTCTGACCACCCACTCAGCACTGGCCGCTCTCCGGCTCCGCCCTGCATAGACCAGGTGCCTTCTGTGACCCCCAGGCTTATCCTGAAGAGATGTGACCGTTCGAGTTACGTCCCCCGCCCCCGCTGTCTCCTGACCCCTCACCCAGCCGACTCTGTCACGCTGACACCCTCGAAGTGACTGTCAAGATGGGGCGTCCTTCCCTTGGGCCCCACCAAACCCCAGCACCTCCTCCCACCCCAGCAGGCGAACGTCACCAAGCACCGGTCACCAGGCCAGAGCGACTTCCTGGGGAGCATGAGGTTTGTGCCTTGTCCTGCTTCCCACTCGAATCCCGCTGCCCCGGGCGTGGTGATGCCCACGATCCCTCTTCAGTCTTAGCCGTCCCGGCTGGCTGCCTCCACAGAGCGTGGAGACGCGTGCCACGCAGGCTGGGAGGGAAGAGCTCTCCGTGGGAAACTGCCCGGGTTAGGCCAGCCGAGACACAGCCGGGCCTCCCAGGCACCCTCGGGGCCCCCTCCAGTCCAGGCCCCCAGGCCGGAAAGCAGCGAGCCGGTGGGCTCCAGGCACATATTTGGCATAAATGATTTCCTTGGAGGCTCACCCTCGGGCAAAGAGCTCCCACCGTGAGGATGAGGAAAAGGCCCAAGAATTTCAAGACGTCCCCGTAGTCAAAATAAAGTCTCACAGGCTGGATGCTTCTGTGGTGCGCTTATGACATGGCAAGCCTCCAGCTGCCAGGCCTTCCATGGGTATTACCCCAGCCTCAGGGTGGGCCATCCCGCAGCAGCCTTCACCCCCACCCCCAACGCCTAGGACCAGGGAGGTGCGGGGTCTTCTCAGAGGCCCTGGGGGGTCGTCTCACCAGCTGTGTGACGGTTACAAGTTCACCACCCTCTCTGAGCCTCAGTTTCCTCGGTTGCATGCCGATGATCTGGCCTCATGCATCGTGTAACAGACCAGCGTTGACCTGGGGGCATAGAACCCCCTTCCCTTGCACTCTCAGGCCTTAGGTGGGCGCCAGAGACAGGGACATGGAAGGAGACGCTGGAAACAGACACGGACCAGAGCCCCCTGGGAAGTTAACAACGTCTTGGTCTTCCAGCTGATTTTCCTCCTCTTGGTCCATGCATGCTGGGTCCCTTCTCCCCGGCTCTATGGATCCCCATGGAAGGTGCCTTAGACTTGTGGCAGGTTTGCAAGCCTCAGGGCCCTGCTTCAGGCCAACCCCGTCTGACGGGGCACTTAGCCACAGGGGAGGGTGGCCTGGGTGTCGGACCTGGAAGTTGTACCCGCTGGCTCCCCTTTTCTCCCCTCTGCTGTCCACAGACTGCATTAAATCCTTTCCTGGAAGGTCTAGATGCAGCTGAGAGCAGAGCCTTCTTAGGCAGGCAAGTTTGGGGGTTCCAGGATGCCTCTGACCCTTCGCTCTAGCAGACCTGGTGGCGTGACAGCCCCGGAAGATGTGGTCACAGCTGCCCTCAGCTCAGCCCCAGGTGGACTGCAGGGCGCTAGCGGCAGACGCAGCTGCAAACACTCAAACACCAGCTCTGGGTTTATTTTTGTTTTCCTAAGAGGGGAGAGTATTGTTTTCAGAGCCTGGGCCAAGCCCCTCTCCCGCTATCCAAAGGGAGAGCCCCCTTCCCCCCAGCCCAAGCCCAGTGTTTGCAGAGGGACAGATCATAGCCAGCCCACACCCAGCATGCTCTAGCTCTCCCCTCCCCCCAATCAGCTGCCCCATCACTGAGTCAGCAGGGCAGAGACCTCGCCCCTCAGGGCTGGAAACCAGTGTCCTCTGAAGAGCTTGACCAGTCCGGCCACCAGGAAGCTGAGTATGAGCCGCACGTGTGCCAGTGCCCGGTGGGCAGCCGTGTGGGATGCTGCCCTCCCCCCATCTTGATATAAAGTGCATACGATGATGACACTGATTCTGTTACCTCACTGTGCGCCAGATCATCTCAGGCCCAGCGGCGTAAAGCAGCGTTTGATCAGGCTCGGATTTGGGAGACCAGTCATTTGGAAAGGACACCACGGCGAGGCCTGCTCTGTCCATCTGTCCACTGTCTGACCTTGCCTGGGGAGAGCGGAGGCTCCGAGGAAGCTGGCGGCTGAGGGCTGGGGTCTTCTGAGGGGTCTAGGTATATGTCTGGAGTCAGGCTGTGCTTTGTGCTTACAGTCGATAAGACCTGAAGAGAACATATACATTATATATATATATATATATATATATAGAGAGAGAGAGAGAGAGAGAGCTGAACAGACAGGGATACACATGTGCACAGATGTGAGATTTGAGTGGATGTGCATGTCTCTCATGCTTCCATTAAAAGTTTTCTGATGCAAAGGCTATGTCACCTGATATGCAAATAATACATTAGACATCGCTGGTGAAATGTCTGTGTAGCTACTGATGCTTAAAGAATGCTTGCAGTGAGCTTTGCTGAATGTGTGCATACATATATGCACACCTACAGAGCCACTTGAAGATATAGAGATAGATGAAGAGAGAAAATAGAAGATGGATGGATGGATGGATGGATGGATGGATGGATGGTTCAATGGATGGATGGACAGAAGATAGGTAGATAGATAGGTAGGTAGATAGACAGAAGATAGGTAGATAGATAGATGATAGACAGGAAGAAGTCAAATAGATAGAAGATAAAGAGATAGAAGATAGATGGACAGACGGACACACCTATAGAGAGCCAACACTCAACGCACACCAAGGAGTGTAGTCCAGAACATCAGCAGCTACTTCCTGTCAATGAGTCAGACAGACACGGAGCCGCAGAGACCTGGGTGGGCCCCTGTGTCCATCAGTGACAGCACCGACATCTCTGCCGAGGCTACTCACGGGGTTCACAGAGAACATCCCTTAACTGCGGCACACATGTCACACGTAACGGCTGAAGACGCAACAGGCCCTCAAGGTTAACCAAACCAGGGGCGTCTCCACTCCTTTCTGCTCCTGTCTACACAGACGCCCCATCCCTCCTGATGAATGTGAGCTGGCTTGGATCGCTGCTGCCGCCCTGCCCCCACGGCCACCCCACCCAGCCAGGGAACCAACCCCCCCCACCGCCAGCTGGGAGGAAACACAAGCAGCGCCACGTGCTGTTTCTCTGCGTCTGCACCTCAACCTGACCAACAGAACCGACGCAGGTGACCCGGAGGAAACAGCTGGCCGCAAAGGGGAGCGGAATCATGAAGAAGGTGAGCTGTGAGCGTTGCTCAGCTGTGTCTCTCATGCGTCACTGCATAGCGCCAGCACCTTCCGACAACAGCTTCGCCCAACTCCTGAAAGGCTCCCAGCTTCCCCGCTGGTGTCCCCGCGTCCATCCCCGCCTCTCTGCCTCCCCCAACCCGCATCCACCCGGGCGGTGCCCAGCCTGTCTTCAAGGCCAGCCCGGCTGCCCACGGGTGCAGCTGCCAGGGCTACAGACGACAACTTGTTGATCTCTCAGCTTCTCAAGGTCGCCATGAGTTTCCTGCTCTCCCCCACAAGACTCCCAAGGCCCCAAGGCCCCCAGCCAGCGCCCGGCTCCCCACAGGGAAGCTTGAAGTGCTCGCTGCTCCCAGCTTGGCTGCAAAAGAGGCCACCTCCCCAAGGTCAGGCCCCCCACGGTGCCCAGCGCCCCAACTCTGCACGTCACAGCCTCCTTGTCACTCATTACGATGGCTTCGCTCAGGGTCATTACCACGGCAGACAGAGCCCCAGCCCTGATGAGGACAGAGCGTCGCACCCACAGAACAGCTTCCCCCAGCTCGTGAGGAGAATCGACTAGTTCGGCAGAACTCTTGCGCCCTCGCTCCGGCTGTGGACCCGAAAGGCTTTCCTCCACTCAGGCTGGCGGGTGGACCAGGAGAGCAATCTGGGGTCCCCGGGCTGGGGGGACCCTGACCTCACCCCATCAACGCCCTGAGTTCTCAGTCGTCAGGTGGTGAGAGGATCCTCCAGGCGGTTGACCGTGCGCCTGAGGATGAGGTCACAGCTGTGTGTGTGCGAGTGTGTGTGCACTTGCGTGTGTGCTTGTGTGCAGACGGATGGACAAAGGGAGGGACAGGAAGCAGGGCAGTGCCCACCCTCCCCTGGACCCTGCGGCAGGAGCAGGACGTGACCCAAGGTTTGGGCATCTTGACATTTCCAATCTCGTTCCTGAACCTTGTTCCAGTGCTTGCCCCCCACACACACATCCCCTCAGCTCTTAATTAAAGAGAGTCCTATCAGGGCCTCAGGGCCACAGCTTGTCATTAGCATGATGATAATGAAGACCACAGGAGGGCTCTGCAAAGGCAGCACCACACAGGCCGGAGGACACCCGCTCGGAGGACATCCAGGGAACCAGCCTCTGTACTCAGCCCGTTCGCGTCACCGAGTTGCCATCATCAGTGACATTTTACCTCGATTAAAAATGACAAATTGGACAAATTTATGATAACCTGGATGGACCTAGAAGCAAGTCAGAAAGAAAAAGACAGACACTAGATGGTGTCACTCATAGATGGGACACAGGATGGGACAAAGGCCAGGAGGAAAAGGCCAAAGAAGCTAACAACCAAACTAAGTACACAACTGGGGGGGGAGGGGGTGGGGAGGAGGGAGAGCAGTCAGGGAGGGGAGGTGGTGGGTGAACCCCCGGGGAATACAAAGATGTGAAACATACATAGATAGATAGATAGATGATAGATAGATAGATAGATAGATAGATAGATAGATAGATAGATAGATAGAAAGATAGAGAGATAGATAGATAGAAAGA
>PVHY01027125.1:0-16569 GCA_004024945.1 Uropsilus gracilis
AAACAACCAACAACTAAACATCAACTTAACCAAACAACAATTTGCAGAAAAATGGGAGGAGTGACTGAAGGGGGGACACAGAGGGGGATATGAAGGGAGGAAGAGGGATCAATTAATGCACAATTGTGATAAATCAATAAAATGAATAAAAAAAAAAGAAGAGTTTATCAGGTGTCCATAAAGGTATGTTGACTCTAAATCATAGGTAGGTTAATAAGGGTGAACTATGTGTTGGAAATTATGGTAAGCATTAGACCTTAGTTATCAAAATAAACATAGGATAGTCTTATTTTAGAAATTCTGCTGAAGAGATTTCTGGCTGGAGTTGGCCAGAAAACTAAAAGTCCAAAGTATAAGATCTACCTAACTTGCACTGTGCCATTTCCAGGACTCTGCCTTAACTATTGGTCAGTATAGCTGGTAATTAATAATTGTCAATTATAATTAGTTAATAAAGTAATCAAGAACTTTAAACTTACTGGTTGCCTTTGACCTCCCTACTTTGTATTATTCTAAAGTATGATTCCTGTCATTCTTTCACATTTTCCTTTAGCTATCATTGGCAAAATCAGTGGCCACAGCTTTTCAATCAATTAGAACTAAGCAAAATCTAGTCCAAGAAAATGTCCAGGTTCCCCCCACCCCTGCCCCACTACTTCCCAACTGCTCTGAAGTATAGAGAATGTATAAAACCCAATCAAGGTATACTAGCTTCTAAAAACTTTTGGGAAATTAGATATTGATTAAAGTGGACTCATATAGTTTCTAAGGATATTGCCAAACACGCCTAGGCGCATATGAAAACAATTAATGGAATATCTAACAGATCTGAGTAACTCTAGGGATTAGGTGTTCTCCAAGAGAGAATTCCAGGATTGCTTAGGATGATTTCCGTTCACTTTCACAGAAGAGCATCACTTATTTTTGTAGAGTTATTTGTTTAGCAGGAAACACAGACTTGCCAAGCAAGTCTCAGAGACGAACAGTTTCTCACATAATTAAAAATGCAACACTTTCTTTGTTCCCATATAATTTAGTATCCTAAATGCATAGATATTTCTTTTCTGTGTTCACAAAATGAAGAACATTAAGAGGTCATCTTTGAGCAAAAGTAGGTGCATTTCCTTTTATAAACTTCTCATGCTTTTCAGAAAGGTCACAAAATAATAGCAGAGCCTTACAGGAAATGCAAATGTTCTTATGGAAGGATTTCTTGGGGACTGTATTTATCCTTTCTCTACATTTTCTCTCTCTTCAGAAACCATATTGTGTATGCAGAGACACACTGGGTGTATTTTGCCAAGGTATCTCTGTGGGGTTCAGTGTTGCTTTTCAAAATCATTATTTACACTGAGTATGTAGTTAGGTGATTGAAGCCAGACTTTGCAATGGCTCTTTGCTGTTTGAAGAACACAGACAGACACCTGGAGATTGAAGTTGTGGGTTCTTGCCCTGATGTCACCACTCCCACTCCTGGATTCCAGGCAAAATTTCTCATTTCTCTAAACCATTTATTCCCTTCCTTACCCTAGGTGTGATACTACCCAATTCACACAACTTAGAAAATTAACCAAATGATAATTATGGAAGAACTTTAATAACTGAAATAAAAACCAAAACCATTCTGCTATCCCCATGTTTTTAATTCTGGTTTCAAATCTCATTGTATTTTTTGCCTGTGAGTCAAGATTTTAATCAAATCTGTCTGCGTAATATTTCTCTCTTCCATATACAAGGCCTAAGTGAGATTCACTGTGATCTTTGTATCTGGGTTTTTTTCTATAAGGCATACCAACCCTAAATTTCTTTCTCTATCCTTTGATTCTGAGTTAAAATATCATGTTTTCATAACCTGGGATTCAGATCAAAAGTAGAGAACAGGAGGATTTGCTCCCATCAAACAGAATTTCAGTCCCACATGCTGGTAGACACATTTATAACTGTCTTTGATTTTTCTGAATGTAATGACTTCACATGGAAATTTAAAAATTAGAATCCTGATTTAATAAAAAATAAAAATTCCAATGAAAATTTTGGAATTGTATGAATTCTGTTTGTTTTTGATTTTCTGTAAAAGAACATTGTCATTTTTGTTTCCAGAAGACTCAGACATGACATTCCTCCAAATACTACCTAACTTTTAGCATAGGATGGCACTTAGGGAACTCCTTCCTTTTGAAAATTACTTCACTGCAGACACAAAGGTGTTTTCCAGTTAACCTTTACAAATAAATTTGAACCTGTGGTTCAGAAGTGGCCATCCAGCCTGGAGTGAGAACACTCCACTGAAATAACAGCGACTTACCAGGGTATATCAGAAAGTGCCACCAGAGATTGATTTTGCCAAAAACTCAACTGGAGTTGATGTGAGGCCAGTGATGTCACCCTCAAAGCTGTCTCCCCCAGAGTCCTGTGGTGTAGTGCTGGCTCTCTGGTCTGATCTGTCTGTTCATGAAGTGACCTGGGATAGTTTGTACATTATTGAAAACTGAGGGGCAAATTTCCAGGTAGAAAACTAGGTCACTTAGCTCTGCTATTTCCCTAACCACTGGAGTGATTAGACTATTAGTTTGGTCTAAATTGAGCCAAAGTCTAGACTTCCTCTTTGTAAATTTCTAGAGAAGAGTGACCTATCTGAGGCACTACCATTTGTTGAAATGATAATGTCCAGACAGACAAAAAATGATGTTTTTTGGCATCCATTTTAAGGATGGTGATATGAAATTTACTATTTTTCCTTAAAATATAAAATGAATTACAGTTGGTTAAGAATTTCCACAAACAACCCTTTCCTCATCATCATATTCTTGCCCCACAATCTCTTTTAACTTCTGAATATTATCGAAAACATGACATACTACCTTCAAATCACCTCTCTCAAAGTTTATAATCATGTCCACACTTCTATGCCTTTGATTTGACCATCTCTTGGCCTGAGCAACCCAACTTTGCAAAATGTTTTAATGGTTGGATGTCAAATCTACTTTGTCCTAGCTCTTTCAGTTCTTCAGTCATTATCTTTAATGAATGGATTCTATATTAATCAAGACCATAATTATCTATTTTCTTTCCCCCCAAAATGTGATCCCAAGAATTTGACAGCTAAGCTTCTATAGTCACTGATACCAAAATCATTCTATATGTGTGTGCTCAATTTGTCTTTGACTAAACTTAGACAAGTATTCAAACAAACAAACAAAAACATGAAAAATTAAAGCCCAGATATTCTGAACCCCTTTTAAGAATTTTTTTTTCTTTCCATCCCAAGTCAAAAGTTGACTCTGACTTCAATTTTGACCCCAAGGAGGACATATCTCTCATTTCTGGTTTTACAGGACCACTCCATACCAGCTCCATGTGGCTTGATAGAAGGTAAATGATGGAATCATCTTCACTAGTCTTGGAACCTTAGGAGGTTTTATATCTAGTAAACCAACTGCAAATTCCAAACCCTTCATCTGGGAGACCATCTAGCATTTTGAAACCTGTCAGGATCTTTTCCAACCTAAACATCTGCTGAACTAAACAGTTTCCACAGCACACCAAGTGACCCCTCTAGTCCCTCCCATCAAGTTCTCAGAATAGTCACGCAGCAATAATTATTTTACCCACCACATGTTAACATATGTGATTTAATCCTGTCCAGCTGACAGGAACATGCCAGGCAGTAAGATGCAAGGTATAAATACACAGGCCCACGACCACCGCTGCTCCTGTCACTAAAGGACTAAGCGTCAGAACTCAGTCTGGTCCATCATTCTCTTCAGAGGTTGGGTGTAGACAGAGATTACTTGAGATTTGAAAATGAACATTTTTGCACATTCTAATGGGAATACTCTTTGAGTTGCCTAAAATAAATGGGAAGTAGTTGTCTCCTCTCTCCCCCATCTCTTGTGTGAACTTCTTAGTCTATGGTGACTTGTTAAGGACAGATTTGAAAAGATTTCTGTGGGGACAATAGAATGCTACTTTCATGGAATTTTAAGAGGTATTTTTGAGAGAAAGGTAACACTGGTAGATAAATTTTCCAAATTTAGATTAAATCAAATCAAACCGTTCTCAGACTGTTTACTTTTTTTAACTGAAGAGAATCTTTATTATGATAGCATACTTTGTTGTCTTCCCAGAGGACAGACTTTATGGCTTATTTGACAATTAAGAATTGAAACACTTCTTTTCCGGTAGACTTTACTAAGAACTAATGGACACTGGATACTCTGGTTTCTCTTCAGATTGTATTAATCTTTCGCCTTTTACTAATGGACACTGGACTATATTTTGAAAGCAAACAAATTTAAAAAAATGTGTTTGCTTTTTTTGCCTCACCCCATTTTTTAAACTCTCGTTGAGCTACGTCGACATTTTATCAGTTTATTTATAAAAGCTACCTGTTGATATTTTCCTTTAAAAACTAATTTTAATGTTGCTCGCCTGTGTTCTGAAGTAGGAAGAACAATGGTGTTGAATCCAAACAAATACAAATTTAAGTCTTTGCTCTGAGACATAGAAATTGTATGACTGGGGATCAAATCTTTTTATTTTACATGGTTCCAATTTAATCTTCTGTAAAATGAGGACAAAATTACCCAGTTCTCAGGATGAATACAAGACTGAAAAAATCTATAGATGAAGTAAGCAAGTCTGCATTATTAATATATCAGAGTCACTACTTATATGATCACTATTGTTGCAATAATGGAAGGAAAATGCCTTTGAAACCAAAGATGATATAAATGTAACAAGACTTAGCAATGTTATTTGAAGTTATAGGGCATAATGAAAAGCTTATATCTTCTTTCTCTGCTCTCCCAAAAGTTATCCTAATTGTCATCACTTATTTCATGCTGATTCTGCATTTAGGGGACTCATCATGGAGGATATGGAGTATGGACACCTACTTGGGTGGTCAGACACCTGGGACTGGCCATTTCTCTCCTCACTTACTCTGGGTTTTACATAAAGATGAACATTATTCAGGGCATCCTCAAGCAAAGCCCACTGTTGTCAAGGACATGACTTGCTGACATAACCAACTCTTGTGATAGGAGCCCCTGAACTACTCACTTTATTTTAAATCAACCACATTTCCAACTGTGCCTGGGAGACCACTCTTTGGAGTGTCTGCTTTAAGCATACTTCTTCATTCAGAATGAGATTAGAAGACTTCAACCCATTAGACTTTGGGAGAATTAGATTTTATAAATGAACTCAAACATCTGGCTCATCTGACTTTGAACTTAACAGTCACCTGTTTTCCCACTTCATAACTTCATAATTTAAGAAGTAAATGCTAGAACCACTTACTCTAGCATCAGTTTGCCACTCAGAAGTTTGGTGTCTCTGTCAAATAAGTGACATTTTATTTTGCAAGTAAAGTAGCTGGCATTGAAGACTATAGAAATGAGGCAGTGACCAAAGACTATAGAAATGAGGCAATGAGCTCCTTTGCTCACGTGACTGGGGAGTCTCAGGAGTTATAGAGTCAAAGAGTTTAAGATAAAATCTCAACCTGAGGTCTGTCCCTCAAACCTGACTCCCCATTCTCTAAACTGAGGTGGCTAAATGAGCAACTCTGATGATACATTCTGGGAAACATGTTGCAAATGGCAAAGGACTGTGAACATGTGAATCGCTGTATTCTGCTGGTCTGGATCAGGAAGACTGGTTTGGGCAAATGGAGGCTCAGCCAAAAAGGCAGCCTTTCAGCTCAGGCCTTACTTCTGGCCTCCTGCCCTTCCCATTGTCACATTCTCACATCGGGGCTCAGTCTGAAGGGAATGTGCCCTGGAGATTGGTGGTTTCCATTAGAACACAAGCTCCACGTTCCACAGAGGAATTCCCAGCCTCAGCACATGTTGGCCCAGATTCTGCAAAGCACCTCCCCTCCTGGAGCTCCACACCCCCAAATTGCTATCAGTCTCTGCTGGACAATTTCTTGCAACGTGTTGTTTTGTCTGTCCCCAGTTGCTACAGCAATCCAAAAAAGATTTGTGTTTTCAATTCTCTGAAATGGAGACATCTGCATGCAATTTTGAAAATCCTTGTCAGGGTCCTCTTTTACTGTTTTGATCAGCTCTCTCTGACATGTGGGCAGAGGCCCCAGAGAAGTTCAAAAGGAAAGGACCCCTCTAGGCAAACAAGTGCTTCCCATAAGGCAGTCTGCCTGTGGATTTTTGTCCCCCATGAAGTGAAAACACAGAAAAGCCATGAATCCTCAGAGTTTAAACCCATCCCCTACTCACCTCCAGCCCAGGAGGGAGAGTGACCAAGTGAAAAAAACTCAGGATAGTACCCCCATTGAAGTTCATATCTAGAGTTCATCTCCTACATTTCCATGTGAACCCACTGAGTTCTAATAATTCCTCTGAGCATATGCCCCTTACCTCCCAGGTGACAGGAAAGGATGGTGATGGTGATCAGTGAACATGAACATGACGGTGATGGGGAACATCCAGAATCCTGAATTTTCTATCACATCTAATTAGCCCTGTAACCTCAAGTGTGGAACTCACATCCGGGCTTCAGTTTTCCCATATGTAAAATGAGTAGGTTGAATGTCGATAACCTCTTTCAAGCCTAAACTAATTCTATACATAGAGATTAGCCAGGAGAGGGGTTGTAACACACCTGCTAACCACAGGCAGAAATTGGCTGTTTTAATCACTGGATTATTCCTGGGATAATGTTAAGAAATAGCATTTTTTTTTTGGCTCCATAGTGAAGTGGAAGATTCTTCTAGATCTTAAAGTCAGATAGAACTCTAAGTACAATTCTGAGTGTGCCACTTTTGGGAAGTGCAAACCAGGGCAATTTATTTAAGACATTAGGCTATTGGCAGCAATTTTATAGATAATTTGTGAGAAATAAGTAAGGAAATGCATGCAAATATATTCTATGGAACAAAATATTTATGTAATTTCCCACCCCTCTCCTTTTTGCAATCTAGCCACTTTTTCTCAAACTATCCCAAATCCAAGCATAAACAGACATTTGTAGCACTTAGTGCATAATGTATACATAGACTTACAGGCAATCTGTACAGTGAGAAGTCACTCAAACCATACCCAAAGCATTCTTAATTAATTTGTGGCAACATGAATGAAGCTAAAAGGAATCATGCTAGTAGTAATAAGCCTGAAAGAAAAAGAGACATAATGGATGGTGTCACTTATATGACACCATCACCTTATATGAAGGACAAAAAGAAAATAAACAAACAGACAAGAAAAATTTAAAACTAATTTGCAGCAAAATTGAAGCATAGAGCATGGCAGGGGAGGAATCAGGGAGTGGGCAGGGCACAGAAGCCTAAGATTGTTCATGGTTGATAAGGTGGTGGAAGAACCCAGGGGTAGATTGTGATGTAAAATGAAATAAATAATATAATAGAAAATAAATAAAATTAAATTAACAAAATATAAAAAAGTTGGGGAAAGAGTTTTTAATGAAATTCAATATTTTTCCCCTGGGGATCCGAAAATTATATTTAGCTTGTTTTGGAGTATCTGGACATTCCAAAGCTGCTTTGCATGTTTTTTTTTTTTTTTCTTAAACTTCAAAGACAAAATGTATGTTATTTTTATTCTCCAGTATATGTGGTGCATTGATGGTGCCATCAGAGCCAGGTAGCTGTTTGCTCTTACAGAGAATATTGCTATATGCATGACCTGTGTGAGGCACTCTCCCACATCCCCACACTTCATCCTTCCATGAGGCAGAGGACGATTTTGCCTCCCACTTCTATCAATTCCTATCCTTAAATAATTCTTGCCCTGTCTTTATCATTTGGTGCTTCTCATTTGTGACAGGTCAAGTTTGTTGAATAACAAACATGGTCTCCGGTGCCATGAAAGTTTGGGGACTTCAACTTATAGTTAACATCTGTTTGAATGATTCTGAAGGCTTTTGTTTTCTTTCTCCTTAACTGTGTTCCAGAAATATGAGATTATTGGAGAACTTAGTCTCAGATGGGTGTATTTTCACCCTGACTGAGACTCAAAGCCCACAGCTTCTCAGGTTCACTGTTCCCTTTTGCTGCTGTTTTAAAGAACCACAAACTCAGACACTCAAATCAATGCAAATTTATTATCTTATAGTTCAAGAGCTCAGAAATGCAAAAGGAGCCTCACTGAGCAGAAATCAAAATGTCACCCAAACTGCATTCTTTCAGGGAGTCATTAAGAGACTCTGATTTCTGACCTTTGTTCATTCCATATTCCAGAAGCTGTCTACATTTTCTGCAAAGATAACAGTATGCATATTCAGATTTCTGTCTCTCTTCAGATTTCTGTCTGTCTTGCCTCAGTTTCCATCTTCACATCTCATTGTATGACTCTTAATATTACTTTTAGAATGTTTCCTTTTATTATATTGGGGCTACTGCAGTAATGGAATAATGGAAGATAACCTATCTTGACCTTAACTTCATTATATCTGCAAACTCCTTTTTGCCATATTCAGAAATTTCACTGCTTAGGGCATGGCCATCTTCAGGAATGCTTGATTCTCACTGTCATAACATTTACCAATGTACAATCTCCAGTCCATGAATTCCATCTTATCAACTAGCCAACTTGGCACCCTGGCCTCTAGCCTTTGGGGTACTTACCTAATTAGACTAACATTTCTACTGGGTTAATCAAGAAGAAAAGTTTGCTGCCTCTCTACCCACAACAGTGTGGGCACCTAACTACCTCTGGCTCAGCGTTCCAGTTGAATCATCTCCCAGGTCTTGTCAAAAAAAAAAAAAAATGCAGGTTTTCCCATTGGTATCCACTCCAGGCCCCTGCAGATTTGATATTTGCCTCTGGGAAATTGCCAAGGAGCAGCAAAGACAAAAGGGCAAATACAGGGCCTAACTCTGTGTCTTGCCCCAGACTGGGCAGACAAATAATATTAAGTGTCCCCATACTAGGACTAGATAAATACTCCTAAATTGACAATTTCCTTACTCCTGGAAACTGATCTAGTAAGATACTAATGGGGGGAGGGGGTTGTAGTAGCTAATAACCAATAGCTTATTATTAGTCTATTTTTTATGTAATGACACAAGGGTTTAAACAAGAAACTTGCCAAGCCCATGCAACTAACAAATCTCATTTTTAAGATCCCCTGTCATTTTCTGGTCTTCTAAAAGGTTGACTAGTCTAGGGTCTGGTACAATTACCTCTTTGGGTAATCCCTCTTTAGATCCTGAACCTCAATTCAATGATTTTAAAAACTCTTTACATGCTAAATATCCTTAAATTTAAATCTTTGGGCTCGAACAATCCTGACTCATATTTCCAACCACCCATCAGCATCTCAATTTCAAGATCCACTAGACATCTCTGACTTGCGTTCCAAACCAGATTCTATCTCTTACCATCCTTCCTATGCTTTCCTTTCTCTATCATTTTTCACCTTGGAAAATATCACCATCATTCAGTGGTAACTTTTTAAACCCTACATTACTGTTTCAAAAAAGTATGCCTTCTCTACTTTCTTAATACTTATAGACTTGCCGGCTGCTGTGGTATGCAGCTTTAATCCCAGCCTAGGACGGGAGGCTGAGACTGGGAATCGCTTGAGTCTGGGTTCAAGATCCACCTGGGGCAACATAACAAGACCTAGTCTCAAAAAATAGGTAGGTGTGGTGGTGCATGTCTGTAATCCCAGCTGATGGGAGATTGAGGCTGAAGATCGCTTGAGTCCTGGGTTCCCCAGGCAATGAGAGTCTGCAGTTCCCCAGGCTACATAGCAAGACCTAGCCTCAAAAGAAAAAAGAAAATACAGACTAAACACTAAATGCATTCTGAGTCTAAACCTGGGTGCTCAATAGAAGTATGATGTGAGCCACATTTAAAATTTTAAATGTGACTTAAAATTTTCCAATAGCCACATTTAAATTGTAAAAAAGAAATACTTGAATAATATTTTAATGGCCTGTTTAGTAGCATTTTATTTAAGCAATTATTTGAAGAAAATATTATCACTTCAATATGTGAGCCATACAAAATAAATATTAGTGAGATATTTGCATTCCTTAGTTCCTATTAAGCCTTCGAACACTTATGCCTATTTTGCACTTAACAGCAGCTCTCAATTAGAATGAGTCACATGTTGAGTACTCAGTAACCATATTTGGTCAAAGGCTTCTGTGCTGCACAGTGTAGAGCCAAGGTCATAATCCCCCTAGAATTCTACAGGGACCTCCTTAACAAGTCTTGATGCTTCTGTTTTCACTCCTCTGAGTCTATGATTCAGGCAAGAGCTGAAATGATAAAATCATGCTCTCACTTCTGTCTTGTTCAAAACAGCTCCAAGGTTTCCCATTACCCATAAGATAAAAATTCAAAATCCTTCCATGACTTAGTGCCTGAACACCTCCTTGCCTTAGTTTTGTACCCCTCTGCCCTTCCACAGTGCCCCGTATGCTGGCTCAAGCAGACATGCTTCATCCAGATCTCCTTGAATCCATTTGTGGTTCCCTTTGCACATTTTCCTGCCTCTGGGAACCATCCTCCCTAACAGCTGACCTCTGTGATCTTCTTTAAAGGTTTTGGACAATTAGATTTAACCCACTTTCCTAGGCTGAAAGAGCCCAGGAGAGTTTACTTCTTCCCTAGCTCCCTATGTTGTATAATACCCACAACACTTCAAGCTAAGGTTGGGGCTTTGACTGAATTTTTATACTTCCCTGACTTGCCTGTTCTACTTCCTAACAGGTTCATGCTGAGAACTCTTCATGAGTGATAAATTTATAAGGGTGTTAGGTGATCCAGTCTCAGCCTCTTGCTGTCGACACTCCACTCCTGAATCAGGGCTGCCTTTGCACTGGTTGTGCCTCAATCTAGACTCTCATCTTCCAGAGATGAACATGGGATCCCTCTCTCTTCATTCAGATCTCTGCTCAGACATCACTGCTTCCAAAATAGTTTCTCTGGTATGCCTGTCTGTTTCTTCCTGTCTCCTTCCACATCATATTCTTCCACTTGAGATTTGTCACCATAAATTGACTTTATGATCACAACTTGTGCTTTCCCTGGACTATTAATCTCATGAAAGCAATAGTTTTGTTTTGATCACATTGTATCCCCAGTACTCAGAAGTATACTCACGTATCCTGATAAATACCTATTGTGTTAGTAAATGAGTCCATGAGTGAAGAATTGGTGGATCTGGACCACACTGGACAGTTTGATTCCCCAGTTCACACTCCATGTGTTTGAAAAACCTAATTTTAAAGAGTGTGTCTAACTTTGTTTTGCACACACGGACATATAGAGTCTTTAACAAATGTTCGACTCCATTCATCCTTTCTATAAGGCAAGCTCGCCCTGCCCCTGTTTCTGTACCAAAGGAAATAACCCGATTTCTTACAGCAGAGAAAACAGAAGAGTACATTCTCATAAAATCCGACCAGCTATTAGGAATCCTAGTTCCATTTAGAAGCCCAACCAGTAGTGGGTCTATCCAGACGGCATTAACCAGGGGCAGTCTGAATACATGAACACACAGATTACATAAACGAAATAAATGCAAAGTCACTAGCACGGATTCTTGCATTTAAGGTGTCCTCCATTCCCAGTAGCTGTAATTATTCTGCAGTTATTTGTACCCTGACACCTTACCTAAAACCTGAGTCTGAAACTCAGTTACATCAATGTGAAAGAATGAGATCTGGCAGGAATAAGAACTGGGGCTCAAAGAGAGACTGAAAAAATATGCAGTTCTACATTTTGGAGTATTCTTATCCTGGACATTGTCCACTGTCACCTGCCCAGCAGAAATGAGATGTAGCAGTGGAGGATAACATATAATTTCTCCCAAGGAAAAGAATTACCATGACTTGAGTAGCAGGTTTACTTTGTAAACTTTGCTGGTAGTATGAAGGCTGTCTGAAAATACTAGCACATTCTTCCAGTGCCCCAGCCAATATTGCTTTTGGAATAGAGATCACTGGCAGATGTGAAAAGATGACTGAAATAACTTAGAAATGAGCTTTCTCCTGTGTTAATCACCCCCAAACTTTTCCTGTTTAAATAAGCCAATCTAGGGAGCATGCACTCTGTCTTTAAATGTTAATTAGCTTGGGAGTCATTCAAATCACCAAGGAAATGCAATCAAATGATAAAAGGATGATTACATTAAGATCGTTAATATTAATATGAAAACCACAAGCCACGTTGCAAATACCATGACATTCCTCGGGAAATGAATATCAACCATGTTCCTGCCCTACCAAGGAAGTATGCTTTTGGGAATACGTTCCTAGGAACACACTTGCCTTTAGTCCCAGGTTCTTACAGTCCTGGAGATGTGGTACCAGGGCCTGGGAGGAACAGTGCATGAACAGCTGGGTTGTCATGCTTATTGTTCTGAATTGTCCTGCTCCTGCTGTAACAACACAACACATTTCAGTGGCTGAAAATCATACTTATTGGTTATTTGGCTGCTCTGAATGTCAGAAGTGTGAAATTGTTCTTACAGGACTAACAAACAGCTAGACATCAACAGGACTGTGTCTCTTCTGGAGGCTCCAGGACATAACCCATTCGTTTGCCTGACCCAACATTTTGAGGCTCTCCTCATCCTCAAGTTCATACTCAATGTCATCAACATTGTCAAGTCTCTCTCTCTCTCTCTCTCTCTCTCTCTCTCTCTGACCTGTGCTTCTGTTATCACATCTTCTCAGATCCTGACACTCCTTTTTAAAATCCAATCATCAGGCTAATCTGTTCATCTCAATGTTCTTAACTTAATCACTCCTGTGAAGTTCCTTTTGCCCAGTAAGTTTCCAGAGACCCAGATGTCAACATCTTTGGGGACATTATTCTATCATGCACCTGATAATACCTCCCTTATTCCTCTGTATTTCTGTTCTTCTGTGAGCAGTGAACTTCCATGGAACACAGAGGAGCTGCTCAAACATTGTGTCGAGATATTTGACTAAACTTATGCTTAAGCAAAAGCCCCACATGTCCTGTGTCCTAATAATAAACCTAGACGCCTGCTGAGTCTTTGCTCAGGGAAATACAAGACTGCCAGACAGCAAAAGTACATTGTCTCTAGCCACCTTGCCAAAACCATTTTCGGTCATTTTCCACCTATCTCCCTTCTTAATTTTCCATGTTCACATATCCCACTAGTCCCCCTTTTTAACTTCTTTCAAAATGTTCTCACATAGGAGTATAATAACTAGTTTTCCATAAGACATGTGCTTATTGTTACTTAGCACATTAATAATGAATCAGGGCTAACAAAAAAATGAAAAATAACAATTCAGAGCTATCTTCGCATAAAAGAAAAAAAAAGGAAGTTGCTTTTTTCCTTCTAGCACCCATAATCTAAAAAGGAAATGGTAATAAGATGAATATAATATCATAATTCTTTTAGGTCTAATGAGCACATCAGAAAACAAAACCATATGGGTAGTCAGAACCAATACTATAGAAGAGGTGACACTTAAGATGATTCTTCATAGTAAAATAATGTGTTTGCTAAGTAAAGGATGTTGAGGAGAATGGCAGTGGCAGGCAAAAGCAGTACAATAAGAGTTCAGAAGAATTGAAAAGTACGGCACAATCGATGAAATACTTCATTATTTTGAAATGCTTCAATGCTTCATTGCTTTAGACTTTGGGTATGAAGGGATCCTCAGTGAGAACTAAAATTGTCAAAATAAGTTAATGTGGATCATAAGAGAAACCCTTCATGCTGCTGCGTGCAAAATTTCAACTTTATTCGATAGGTGATGGGAAACTACAGGAAGATGTCAAACAAAGAATGACTGTTCTCAGATTTATAATAAAAGAGATGGCTTCATCACATTGAAGGGAATAGTTAGAATGAATAGTGAAGCAAAGAAACTGAATTCTAGGCACCATCACAGTCCCCATAAAGGTCTAGCCTAACAGAAGTGTGATTAGTAAAGAGGACCAGAATATAAGAAAGGACTTAAAAAGGAAGTGAAGTGAACATGGAGACTTAATTGATTGTAAGGAATGTTAGAGTAGGGTATTTTTGATTTGACTTATGGGGAAGCATTGGTGCCACCAACTGGATGGGACTAAAGATCTCTTCAGAGATGTCTTCTATCACTAACTTACAGAGTTAACTAGAAATAGCTCTTGACTGGGTGTATCCCATAGTCATTGGGAGGCCCTGACTTCTTATACAACTTCTATGTGGGTAGTAAGTACTTCTATGATGTCTATAGTACTTAAGTGGATGAAAATGCTTGCACAGATTGTATGCAAAGTATTTAATCATTAAACATGATCTAACTGTGAAAGTGTCTTACTTGTACACATCTCAGATTCTCAAACTCCTTGAAGTCTTTTTCTCTCAAGAGAAAAGTGAAATAAGTATGGCTAACTTCTCCCCAACAGGGTCAGGAATTTTTGAAGAAGAAATGTTGGAAATAGAAATTCCTCTAAGAAAGCAAAGTCCAACAGAGATGGCAATGGTCCATAAAATCACTACCTCTAAAACCAGAGGACAGTTGGAATGGAATCTGGCTGGAGTAAAGTCTTCCAGAGGCCTGGAGATGTGACTTTCTCTGAGATAGAAAATGGGAAGAATAGAGACTGGGCAACCACATGATACAAACTGTTTTTCTTACCCCTTTAATATATGTGGGTTTATTTCAAAATAGTACATAATGAAATACCAAGGTTAGGATATTATTTAGAGAGGCGCTTTTCTAAATCTCATCTTGTAAAAGAGAAATTTGTAGTCTAGAAGATATAAAGAAATTAAACAATGATCAACCAGTAATGTGAAGGTGGAGACTTATGACTCACATGATAGATAAATTTTGAACTTGAATAACTGAATGCCTAAAATTAGTCACATTTGTTATGTACTTGTACTGTGCAACAATGTGCCCCAATTTCAAGGTATCTCAAGTTTCAATAATTTTTGATCAGTACTAAAATAACAAGGTATTCAAAGACACTTTGGGGGTAGTAAAATTTACTACTTATACCCACCTGTATTATTTAAGATTCCAGTAATCAGTTCCTCAGTCTATATTTTCTATCACAGTAATATAAAACTTAAATTTGGAATGCACAATAACATGATCACTATCATCATAATCATCATTATCACTGCTAATGTTTGTGTTCTCTATGTAGTAGGTATGGTACTAAACATTTTATACACAGTTTATCTAATCCTTAAAATTATCTTAAGAGATTGACATTATTACACTGCCCATTCTATAGAAAAGTTAAACTTAAAAAAATGAATCTATATCATGTAGTTGGTATATGGCAGTCTGCATTAAAGATCATGAAAGAGTGAGAGAGCTATGGGGTCAGATCTGCCAAAATTCTGACTATTTCTTAGCAACAAGAAAGCAGTCTAGCTACTTACACTGACTTAGGGATGGGTATTCATTAACACAAGAAACAACTCATCTTCATTTAAGATATATAATTGCTCTTCATTATAATGAAGCTAAAATCAGTGTCCTTGATATCTTTAATCATCAGTAATAATAGTGTTCCCTTGAGACCCACAGATTAATTCAAATATGCCATCCATGTAGAATTAACTATCAACTTTAAAAGTAAGTCAAGGTAGTGCAAGAGATCAGGACTATAACCTGATTTTGTTTTTATTTTTTGTTTTTCATTGTTTGTTTGTTTGGGAAGTCCCTTATCCTCTCTGAATTTCAATCCTTACCTGTTAAATTGAGAAAATGATGCATTATCTATTGTTTTTGGGAACAAAAATCTAGTATGTGCTATGACACTAATTTGCCTAAAACTGTTATAAAAGTTTTAATTTTATAATGATGACAATACTTCCATGGGTAAAAAGCATTAAAAATTATGAATTACAGACTTTAAAATCCAGGAAAATGTAATAAAACTACTTTTTAAATAAATACACCTAAAAACTGGACATTGTACACAAGACACATGTAAGAACAAGGGCAAGCAAACAAGCAAATTAAAGATGTTAAGCAATGACCAGTCTTTTGTACTCAAATATCACACACACAAATGACTCCACATGAGCAAATACTAAGAGCAGCCTAGACTTCCACCCTCACAATGATGTAACAAAATATCCCAACACCCAAGACTAGGTGATACCAGAGAAGAACAAGTTAGGAAAAGGAGTTTTATCCTCACAAGTTAAAAAATCCTATAGACCATAATTATACACCATATATATATGTATATATGTATATATATATGTATATATATACACATATATGTGTATATATATGTATATATACACACATATAAAATATATATACACATATATGTGTATATATATATACACATATAAATATATATTAATATATATTTCTTGGGTGACTATGAGGCATGCCTAGATTTTAGATACCAGAGAAGGTCAAACTGGGATCATATAGAGACAGACAGACAGGTAGAGACAGACAGGCAGGCAGACAGACAGACAGACAGATAGATAGACTGATAGGTTAGATAGATAGATAGATAGATAGATAGATAGATAGATAGATAGATAGATAGATAGATAGATAGATAGATAGATAGATAGATAGATAGATAGATAGATAGATAGATAGATAGATAGATAGATAGA
>PVHY01027126.1:0-16568 GCA_004024945.1 Uropsilus gracilis
GCCACCTCCTCCTCCTGAACCCCACTGCTTGAACCCTACTTGTACGATGCTGATCTGGCTGCTTCCTTGGGCAGGAGGGAGGGCAATGAAGTGAGATACCATCCACAGAGCTGTAAGCACAGTGCTTGGCCTCTAGTAAGTACTCAATAAATGGTATCAGCTGTATCTGCTGTAATTAAAGGCCATTATCTTAACTCCCTGCCTGGACTCAGAGAAACTGATTTGGGTGTTGCCTTCAGGTGGTTTTGTTTGTTTTAGGGAGGAGGGGCGTTTCTCTAGACCAGTGAAGCTAAAATCAGGCAGGACCTGGAAACATCAAACAGATGTGCTTCGCCAAGCACCCACTCCTGTAGGGTGAGGGAACTGGAGTGGGCCGCTGCTGGGTCTCCTCCCTTCAAACCCCCACTTTCTTCTTAGGAAGGGGCTCCTGGTTCTTGTCTGGGTGAGTGTTAGGTAGGGCGCCTCTGCCCTGCACATGCATCTTGGTGAGTGCCCAGAGAGGAAAGGTTGTGCTTTTCTAAACAGGTCTGCCCCACCCCGTTGGAAGAGGAGGGAGCAGGAAGTTTCAGCTTGGTCACCTGGATTGATTCTTGGTGAACTAGCCAGCCGGCACTCCCCCACGCACACACTCCCTGGCAAGCAACACCGGGCAGCCTGAAGGGTGAGGGTGTTGGGCAGCCTTGCAATCTCAGAACGCCAGATTGCCCCTAGAGGGGTGAGGGGGCGGCGGGGGCCAGACCGTCTGCCGCTTCTTCCCTGCTTGCCCAGCGCCACAACTGGGGACCTTCTGTGTTCTAACTCTGAGCGCAGTACCCGCGCCAGCCGCCAGGAGGCGGTGCGGCGGGCTTCCCTGAGAGCAAGGGATGCGACCTTTGCTTTAGCGGGGAGGCTCTGTCTGCAAGGGAGCTGCCCCTCTGCATCTGAGGACCTCACTTGAATTTGGCTGGTGGCTGCCGTGGCTTCATGTAGGACATAGTCGGGGGAGAATTGGCAGAGGAAGGTGAGACCACTTCTCTGAGACCTGAAAAACGCCAGGAGTTAAACGCAGGGAGCCCGGGAGGAGGGCGCATCCCGGCACCGAGGTCTATTTCAGCACCAGGGACAGAGGTGTTGGTCGCCATTTCAGCACCTTGGACAGAGATCGAGGCCCCACACTCTGGCTCGGTCCTGCTATTTATGGTGCAGATGATACCCCAGAATACTGTTAGGACCGCGTTTCTGCGAGGACATCTCAGATACCCTCTGTTTTAACCAGATGAGCTAGGATCAGAGAGTTGGGTTCGTGTCTAAGGTCACAGCCACAGACACAGTGACACCGTGGGTGGCAGAACTGGGTTTAACTCCTCTGTGGTCTCTTCATTCATCTCCCAACACCTGACATCCCTCTGGTTATCTTCCTCCTTCCTAACCATCTCTCGGGTCGGCTTCACATTATGTTGCCTCCCCAAGAGTCTCTGAGCTAGTAAAGATTCAGTGAACCTTTCTCTCCCTCTGAAAGCCACATCATGGATCTGAATCCCAGTGGAAGATTCCTAGCGCCTGTGGCTTTCGTGACTCCAAGCCTCAGGTGGGAGGGTGAAGGGCACCTGGTCTGTAAGGAAGCCTGTGACTTGAGGAGGTAGAGTTGAGTCATCCGCCTGAGAAGCTCTAAAGTGCTCTGAGATCCTCAAATAAAATATCGCACAGCGTTCCAGCCCCAGCTTCTTTGCAGCGTGTATTATTAATAACAATAAGATGCTGATTTAGGCCAAGGCGCAACAATGCATTATTCATAGGAGTAACTAGTGGTCAAGGCCTGCACTTAATCATCACACATCCCCGATGCTGCCCCCGCTCCACACTCCTGGCGGAGAGGCCCTGCACCCTAGCTCCTGCTTGCCTGCTGTCCTGATGGACAGGAGGACTTTTCATAGCTGCCCAGGCCAGCTATGGGATCAGGTGGGGTGGAGAGACTGGCCAACTCTGGGCTAGCTCCTGACTGGACACTCTCCACCTGGCCTCCCCTTCAAATTGGCACCGGAAATGTCTTGCATGGCTTTGACCCTTGTGACTCTGAACTCTGTTCCCTGAGGTCTGCTGATGACCTGTCTTCCCCTCCCCCTCTCTGGAGGCTTCAGACTGAAGCCAGATGCAGGCAATTTGGCCCAGGCAGGGATTGTAGAAGTGGGGGTGGCTGCGGTGGGGGAGGGGCACACTGGCCTCTGCGATATACAAATAACGAATCAATAACAGATTCGAAACCCTCAGTCAACTTGGAGCACTTTGTAAACTGTTCTGTGCTGAGCAAATATGAGCTATTATTACCAAGGCCATGCTCTGGCTGCAGGAGAAGGCAGAGGCAGGGAAGGCCTGGATGAGGCCCTCGCAGCCCTCAGGCCGCCCTCTCCGAGGAGGAGACTGAGCGCTTGTGGATCCTGCCGGGTCCCCGTCCAATTTCTTGCTGGAACTGCTCCTGGCCCATCCAGATAATCCTTCATTCGATGTTTACTCACTTGGCATCTCCTCTGAATTCTAAACTGTCTGCATCCAGCCGGCCTCTGCGGCCCCTGCCAGCACCGCTCCCTCGCTCACTCACGCATTATCTGTTTTTATTGCAGTCAAGGTTGAGGAGGCTTGCTCCTGCTAAGCCCCTATTTTAGCTACTTGTAACTTTCCAAAACAACCCCCCTCCAGCCTCTTCTTTCACTGGCCTTGTTCCCGCCTGGGCAAGGCCTGAGGGACTGTGGGTGCCTCTACCCACTTTCTGAGGGATGCTCAGAGAGGAAGTCCGGACGGCGTGGGGGCAGGGCTGAGACCAGCTCCTCTGGGAAATGTGAGCTCTCTCTTCCCCTTCCGTCTTCCTTTTCCTTACACCTTCCCATCCCGTGTTCTTGTCGTATTACAAGGATTGCGCTGCCCCCGTTCCCAAGGTGGGTGGCCTGGAGCAGGGAGTTTCACAATGGAAGAGGACACAAAACCCAGCGTGATGGGAGGCCTGGAGCTGTGCCTTGCTGTTTAGGGTTCAGCACTGAGCTCGTTGGGTTTTTTCATGCTTTCCCTCCAACTCTGCTCTTTTTCTGGCTTCCTGTGTGCATTGGGTCGGGAGGGGGAAGGGAAACAAGATAGACACCAGAATCTCCACCCCACACACACAGCAGCTGGGGGCTGGTCAGCTCTGCTCCTGTCATTCTCTGCCACCTCCCCCCACTTCCATCTGCTCAGCATGCACGTGGAGGGGTGCTTCCTCTGGAAACCTGTAACTCCAGCTTTCACTGCTTTCCACCTTGAACGTCATCCTGCAGCCACTGAAAGGGGGTGGGGGGGCGCTGGGACATCTTAGTCTTCCTGCGGAATCAGGTGGGAGGAGGCGGATCAGGATGTGAATACCCTGGCAGATGTAGCCCCAAGCAGCCCCAACATCCCTGGCCCTACCTCCTGAATCGCTCTGCTTTCCTGGCAGCACCAGAGTCCTAGCCTCACCCTAGCCTGGCTCCTGTCCTACACAGCCCCAGGCACCCACGGCTCACCTGTTCAGGAGCCCAGGTGGGCTGTGCCTGTCTGGTGAGATGGGGGACTGGGCCAATGGAGAAAGGAGGGGTCCCGGGAGAGGTGGCATGGGAAAGCAGTCTCTGAAGTGCTGGGGGTCACTGGGACCTGGCTCTTTTTGGTAAAATTCTGGGCCTGCAGAAGCTACCCTCTCTCCCTGGTGACTCTTCTCTGTTCACGTTTCTTTTCTTCCCTCTAAGCTCAGAGTGACTTGCTCCAAGGTTCAGCTTCTCGAGGGGGGGAACAAGAGTGGGAGCTAGAGGGTCGAGGTCTTACAGACCAGCAAGTATTGACCCTCCTGAGCCTCAGTTTCCCTCTTTGTGTGAGCATGGCCGTATATACCTTCAGAGGGGTGCTGAGCACTGTGAACCTAACTTAGTGTTGGGTGGACACTAGTTACTATAATTAAAGACCAGCGGTAAGACGGTAAGACGAGCAATGGCCTGGTATCTGAGGGTACCCCCAAGGGAAGCAAACTAGGTGGGGATGGAATGGGTGGAGCTTCAGAAGGGCTGGATATGAAAAGTGTGAAAGCAAGTGCATTCTGGGGGAAAGAGTCTGGGCTCAGATTTACAGCCTATCCAGCGACTTCTCCATCGTGGGCTATGGGTGACCCTGAGCAATGGGTCACCAGCTCTCCCCCCATGATCCCTGCTTGAGGGACAGGCCGATTGCTAAGAAAAGGGAACTGGAAAGAGGGTCAGTTAATTCAAGTTTGGAAAAAGAGGAGAAAAACAGGAGTGCTTGTCATCAGGGAGGGCTTCCTGGAGTAGGTGGACTTACCTGGGATCTTGAATAATTTCACATCTTTGTTCAGCATTTATTGAACCTCTCCGAAGTACCAGGCATTGGGCTACATAGTGATCTGGGGTCTCAGCGTTCCAGCTACTCTCATTGGGGGAAAGAAACAGAAAGTGTTCCTTAGCAGCCTGCAATGAAGACTCCCTTAGTTACAGGGAGGCTGGAAGTAAAGTGAAGCCCATTTTTCCTTAGGGCTCTTGAAGGTACAGGAGAGAGGAGGGCATTCCAGACAGAGAGAACAGCCCATGCAAAGCCTCAGGTGGGAAAGAGCTTGACCTTGAACAGAGGAGGAGAGTTGGATGCAGGGAGGGGAGCACATTCCAGAACCTGTCGCATTGGTCCATCCAGACGAGGCAGCTGTGTGCGGGGGACAGAGGACAGACTCGGCTGCCTCATTTCCCCAGGCCTGTCTTTTCTCTGTGAAATGGGACTCATAGCCTCAGAAGGTCGTGGAGGTCACCTGAGCTGGTGCATGTGAACTGCCTGGCACAGAGTGAGTTACGTGCCCAGTGAATGTTGCCGACTCTTGGTCCTGCCAGGCCCAGCAGGGGCGTGCAGGGACTGTATCTTCATTTGAGAGTAGAGCACAGAGGCCTGCAAGGGAACTTGTCCTGGGTTCCTGGCCAGGGGGCGCGGTGGGACTTGAACCCGAATCACCTGCTGCCAAGGCAGCTGCCCATCCCACTGCTGTCCCTCAGGGACAGACAGATGTGGG
Source organism: Uropsilus gracilis (assembly GCA_004024945.1). Taxonomy (NCBI): domain Eukaryota; kingdom Metazoa; phylum Chordata; class Mammalia; order Eulipotyphla; family Talpidae; genus Uropsilus; species Uropsilus gracilis. The sequence goes on from PVHY01027126.1 coordinate 5,042, forward strand.
CAGATGTGAGGACAAAGAGGGGTGTTCTAAACCTGGCTGGTAAAGAGCTACATGGACACCGGAGCTCAGGGATGGCAGAGGACTGGGCATCTGCTTGTGGTTGTGTGTGTGTATGTTTGCGCACACACACATGCTCTCGGTGTCCATGCAAAGTGCGTCTGTGGCTTGTATGTACATATGTGCACAGGTATAAGGGGAGACCTGGGTGTCTGTGCTAAGGGTAAATCTCATGTGTGCCTGTGTGTGTGCATGCATGCACAGGTGCTGGTGTTCGTGTCTGTAGCCATGTGTGTGTACCCGCTCCCCCTCCCGCTCCCCTCCTGGCACCCCCTGGGCAGCTGGCAAGCTTGCCTCTGAAGTCCACTCCCTCTCCAGCAGCTCTCCAGGGCATCCCAGCAGCCAGCAGCCCTGTTTGATTCTGTTCATCCATAAATCATGACTCGCTGAGGAGATGAGAAGGAGCTGGGAGTGGGGCCGAGCCCTGGCGAGCGACAGGGTCAGGTCTGCAGTTCACACCTGAAGCCCAGCCTGGCTTCCAGCCCCCAGCCCTGCCCCATGGCCTCAAGCCTCAGCACTCCCCAATACCTGCTCTTGGCCAAGCCTGGGGCCTGGGCCTGAGATGAACTTGGTGGTGGTGGGAAGGGTGGGAGTGCTACAGAAGTGAGTAGGATGTGAGCCCCTTGGCCTCTGTACTCCTGTGGGAGGGCTGAATGGATGGCTAGTTCAGCTGAGTGCCAACCCCGCCCAGATGCCCCTAACACCGAGCACACTGTCATCATGTGGGTGGCCAGCACTTGTTGCCTACCTGTGCTGCATCAGGCACGGTGTTCAGTGCATTTATGTACTCGTTCCTTCAGCCTCATAATAAGTCCTGTGAGGCCTGTGCTGGTGTTAGCCCTCGGTGACAGATGGGGAAACCAAGGCACGCAGCCGTGAGGTCGTCCAGCCTAGAAGAATAGGAACCAGAATTGGAGCCCAAAGGGCTGGGCACGGAGGTTCGTGCCTGTAAGCTTCAGCCTATGAAGCGCTGGGGCTCGCAGTTTGAGTTCCGCCTGGGGCCCGTAACGAGACCTAGATCCAAATAAATAGCCGGGCACGGTGGCACGCGCCTGTAAGCAACAGCCTGTGGAGTTGCAGCTGGGACTCAGGGTCGTGGTTCGAGACCTGCCCGGGGCAACACAGCAAGACCTAGTCCCAAAAAATAGCTGGGTGTGGTGGTGCGCGCCTGTAATCCCAGCTACCTGGGAAGCTGAGGCTGGGGATTGCTTGAGTCTGTGGCACCCTGGGCAACGTGAGCCTGCGGTTTCACAGGCAAAACAGCAAGACCTAGTCTCACACACACACAAAAAAAAAGAATTGGAGCCCAGACAGTTAGGTTCCAGAGCCCTGGCACTTCATTGCTCAGCTCCAAGACTCCAAGACAAAGGGGCTGGCTTTGCATAGTGGGCACTCAGAGGCAGGAGAATGCCATTCCCAGTAGGAGGATGATGGAAGGCTTCCTGGAGGAGGAACTTCTCAACTGAGTTTAGAAAAAAGTCCAGGTTTGTCAGACAATGATAGGCATGGGAAAGTACAGAAGGAATCCTGGAGTGTGTGTGTGTGTGTGTGTGTGTGTCTGTGTGAGTGCATGAGTGTGAAAGAGCCTCTCAAACTCTCACTGCAGCTGCTCCCATTTCTTCTCCCCCATTTTGTTGGGGTGATGAGACGATCACAATGAACATTGATTAGATGCTTGCTGAGTGCCTTCCATGTGTGCTGTGCCAGGTGATACTAGAATGAGCAGAGCAGCTATGACTCCTGCCTTCCTGTGTATTCTGGTACACAGTAGGTGCTTAATAAATGCCAGTCTCTTTTTTCTCTAGAGTCCTGGGGTTCCTCCTCACTCAGGCTTTCAATCAGCATTTATTGAGTACCTACTATGTGCCAGGCTCTGTCCCCAGTGCTAGGAAGACAGAGGCATACAGGAGAGCAAACGCTATCCTTGCAGAGCTGGTACTACAGGGGAAGCCGTCAGAGACTGGCAGACCCTGGGCATATTGACTGGACCCAAGAGCTCGTGGGTGCTGACATGGTCAGGACCTGACCATAGCCACCAGCCCCCATTGGGCCATCATTCAGCCTGGGCTGTGACCTCCGTCCTGGGCATTGGCGCAGCAACATTCCCGGACCCAGATCTTGCTCCCATAATAGTCCTCGGGCAGGACCCCAGAGGTCTTTGCCCTCCTTGCCCTTCTTGCCCCAGGCCCACCCTGCTGCCCCCGATGCCATGCGTCTGCCCTTGCCTGCGTCTCGCCCCCCAGGCTGGCTCCTCTGCCCGAGGATGGGTTGTAGTGCTCGACTCTGTCAAAAGCTGCTGCAAGCTGCAGTATTTCCTTCCCCACATGTTAATTTGCTGACACTAAGGGGACTTGAAACCATGCGTGTCATCAGAGGCAGGGCCAGGAGAGCTGGGAGGCTGTGCCTGGGGAAGTCTGGAAGGGGACACGAGAGCTGTCAGCAAGGATTTGGAGGCCTGTCATGTGACAGAGGGAGTCGACTTGTTCCCAGCAGCTCCAGAGGTGCTTCAGACCATGGGGTGGGAGAGACTGTTCCGGGGGCACATGGTAGGTGCTTAATAAATGCCAGTCTCTTTTTTTTTTTTTTCAATTGAGACTAGGTCTCGCCATTTTTGCCTGTGGAACCACAGGCTCACGTTACCTGGGGTACCACAGACTCAAACAATTCCCAGCCTCAGCTTCCCAGGTAGCTGGGATTACAGGCATGCACCACCACGCCAAGCTATTTTTCTGGGGACTAGGTCTCACTATGTTGCCCCAGGCAGGACTCGAACCATGATCCCCAGTCCCAGCCACGCTCCATAGGCTGGCACTTACAGGCATGTGCCACCATGCCTAGCCTAGACTCTTATTTTTCCTAAAGTCCTGAGGTTCCTCCTCACTTAGGCTTTCAACCAGCATTTATTGAGCACCTACTATGAGCCAGGCTCTGTCATAGGCATTAGGAAGACAGGCGAATGGGAAAACAAACCCCACCCTCACAGAGCTGGCACAGCTGCCGTCCTGAACAGTGGCCATTGTAGGGGGCTGTGCACTGATGAGGTCTGACCATGTGACTTCTGAGTAACTTCTGGCCCAAGATGTAGTGACCCCATGCTCCAGGGAGACCCTCGCCCTGGAGACCCTGGCTGGCAGGAGAGGACATGTACCCCCTTGACAATAAGAGCATGTACTGACCGAAGAATTGGTCTCATCCTGGCTTCAAAGAGTTGGTCTCATCCTGGCCCCATGGATGCTGGGGGCTGAGAGGGTCTGAGGGGCAGTGGTCAGTGCCTGGAAGATGACAGTGTCCACCCAGGCCTGAAAAATGACTGGAAGCCCCCAGGGTTCCAAAGAGCATGCTTGAGAAACCATCAACCACCCACTTCCTTTGTGCATATGATGTCAAGGCCGAGTATAGACGCTGAGCCTGATGACCAAGTCGGAATCCTGGCTCTACACCTAGTAACTGACTAGTTGCACCAGATACTTCACCCCTGAGTGCCTTAGTCTCCCCATCTGTAAAACAGGCACAGACAAAACGCCTCCCTCGTTGTTGCTCTGAGGACTTGGATTCCTGCCAGTGGGCAGCGGAGTCCAGGCTCATCCCCAGAGGAAGGGTCAGCTCCTCCACAGGGACTGAGCACCTCGCCCACAGCCACACAGCTGGTCAGAGGCCAGAACTGGCCCCTGATTAGCTCCCTGAGCCTCCGTGTCCCGTGCTCGTTCAGCCTGAGGTGGGCATTCCCTGGGACCATCCAGAGGGTGCTGCTGCCCTCCAAGAGGGCCAGCCTTCTGGCTTCAGGGGCTCCCTAGCCCACAGCAGCAGTTGAAGAAGTTTTTGAGAAGCTTATTGGGCAAAGAGAGGAAAATCTTTGGGAGGTGACCCTTAGCATACTGCCCCAGGACCAAGAGGTCTGTGGGAAAGAGGGGTACATAGAGCGACCCCCCCTCCCGGAGCTGTGAGCTGTTTCCACAGCCACTAGATCCTGAGTTGGCTCATACCCCCTCTGACCCTGCCCCTCCCCTTCTCAAAGACTGTCCATGGTTCCCATGGGCCACAGAACAAGCCCCCTTCCCATCAGGACCAACTGTCCTGCTCTCCCCCACTTCCCTCCCCATAGCCTAGTCCAGCCCCCCAAACAGTGGGCCTGACAGTCTTCCCCCGCCTCCCTTTGTTCTCACTGTCCCTGCTACACTTGGCCCCAGCCCAGATCACCTTCTCAGGGAGGCCTTCCCAGATTGCTCCCTAGTTCAACCGCCGTGTCTTCCTTTGTGCTCCACATGTTAACCCTGGGCAACATAGTGAAACCTAGTCTCAAAAAAAACCAAAAAGTGCACCTCAATTCCCTGAAGGCATGTTTGCCACAGAGCTGTCTCAGGGCCTCTGCGTCTGTATGCTCCCAGCCTCCCCAGCAGCCTGGAGAGTAGAGGCGCAGTGTTAGGAGTCGCGTGTGGGAAAGAAGAGGAAATGAGACGGAAGAGATGGATAGTGATCTGTGAGGCCAGCCCACAGCACGGAGATCCTGGGAAGCATGTCCAGGTCCAGCTTTAATGAAGTTATGAAGCTCCTTATATACCCTGGCAGAGAAGTGGTCGCAATAAGCTAATGAAGTAGCAACCTGATTTGCCAAGTATGCATGACATACAGCAGGGAGGATGTGCCGATGCATAACAGGAGAAGTGACCTGTGGGGGTGACTGTCATTACTAATAGGTCATATGTCTCTTGGGACATTCCAAAGAGGTTAGGAAGCTGGGTGACAGGTGAGAGACGTGCTGTTGCCCACCCTCTAGTGTGCCAGAGGGGGCTAGAGAGATAGGAGGTGTTCCTCTTATCTGGGGCATAGCTCTCAACCTGCACCCACAGCCCACAGTATAGGCCTCCTGTGTGCCCACGTGGCCCGGGAGTCCTGCAGCGCTGTGCCCCTTGGCCTGGGCAAGGAGGACCGGGCCCCTGGAGTCTGCAGTGTCCAGGTGAGAGCTCCTTGAGGGTGACCATGAACTGGGTGCAGGGGCTTCCTGGGGCCAAGGCTGTGAACCTGTGGACTAGTTAGACCCGCACGTGGACGGGCAGTGGGTGTGGGGGTGGTCATCCCCACAGCATGGGGGCTTGGAAAGCTGGGGAGACAGAGGGCCCAGATGGACTTTAAGGAGTGTGGGTAGTGAACCCCACTACCCCAGGCGCTGGGGTGGGGATGGGAGGAAGCCAAGAGGACCCTGAAAACTGGGGATACCTCCCCCCACCTCAAGGCCCCAAGGCAAAACGAGAGAGACTGGGAGGCGAGAAGCTGAAACCACAGGAACCGGGACCAGACAGATATTGTCAACTCTTAATTACCAGCGTCCCTGGCACGGAAGAGCCCACGCAGGCGCGTCTGTAAACAAGCAGCATCGGGTGACTCCAGGCTGCGCCGCGTGCACACGTGCGCACAGCCCTGCCTGCGGCGCCTCCACCACGCGCTGTTCTGGTCCAGCACTGCCTCCAGGCCCAGGGTGACAGCAGCGGGAAGGCCGGGAGGGGGCCCATCCGCCTTGGGAGGCGGGGGTGGGGGTGGAGGCCGAACTCCGTGGCTGTGTGGCTCGCCCTGGGCTCCGCTAGTGTAGGAGCCTGAGCCCCGGGCAGGGCGCGCGGAAGCTGCTAGCAGCCCCGGGGCACGATGGGTCGGGGCAGGTGTGTGGAGGCCGGCCAGAGCTGAAGGAGTGCAGTCAGCCAGCAGGTTCCGGGGACTCTCCTAGCAAGTGCATGGCTGTTGACGCTCGCCCAGACTCGCAAAGGGCTGGGGACCTAAGATGATCGTTGGGGCACTGTGGGCAGAACTGGGGCTCAGAATGCGGCGGGTGGGGGGGGTGAGGGGGCAGCGGAAGCCAGCGGGGCGGAAGAGCAGCTGAAGGACACACCTGTCTTTCCCTTGGAGGTTGTCCAGTTCGGGGGACGGTGTGGAGCCCCATTTTACAGATGCACAGACAGGCATAAGGAGAAGGGGTTTCCCAGCGCCACCCACCAAGGCAAAACTTGGGGTTCAGAGCTCCCGGGGTGGGGGCTGGTGGTTCTGGGGTCTCGGCTGAGGGAAGGGGGCTGGCCCTGCCCAGTGAGGATCTGACCTGTGCCGTGTCCTCCCCAGGGGCGCCCACCCGCGATGTCCTGCTGGTCTCTGCCATCATCACCGTCAGCCTTAGCGTCACTGTCGTCCTCTGCGGCCTCTGCCACTGGTGTCAGCGCAAACTGGTGAGGCTCCTGCGGCCCCGCCCCCACAGCTACAGTTTCCGGGAGGCTCCCAAGGGTGCCTGCCTGCCGCTCGGTCTGCGCGCTCGGTCCGCGCAATCGCGGGCAAGTTGACAGCGGCTGTTGGCCGGGGAGGGCTTTGTGAGGCGGAGCTGCGCTCCAGAAGCACGTTCTGGGGCTAGCACCGTGGTCTTGGGCCTCCCACCGCCAGGCCTCGACTGCATGCATCGGGCCCTACCTCGTGGGGAGGAATGGAGCGCCAGCCCTGCCTCCTGCACCCCCTGCCCTGAGCCCCAGAGCGGGGCGTGCCCGAGCCGTTCTATGGCCAATGGGAACGCGCCACCCGCAGCCCCCAGCGCCTACACATCCATCCTGGGCTGGGGTTTGTACAAGCACAAACGGCTTCTTTTCATTTTTAACGAGGGCTGGGGAATTAACAGCAGCATTAGGCCATCAATAAGTAAGGAGCTGTCAGGAGGCACATTCATCAGCCCCGGCCTCTGGGAGGGGTGTTTGGGGAGCACCGCTGCCGCAGGCCATCGCCCACAGCTCCCTGGGGGCTGGTGGGCAAGGGCAGCTGCTCTGCGGAACCCCCAGGCATCCCCATGCACCAGGGTCCTACACCCCCAGAAATACAGTGGGGACTGCAACAGGGGCCACTGCCAAAGTGGGCCCAGAGGGGGCCCGGAGTCTTTCCCAGGGCCAGTGAAGAACAGTGGGGGAGCACCTTCATCCTTCAGATGGAGAAGGGTGGTCATGGGGCCAGAGGCCTCCTCCCCCAGCTGCACTGGGTTCTGGGGGGCTTCATCCCTCACCAGTGATGGAACAGCCAGATGGTCCTGGGCAAGGGTTTTGGGGTCTTGCAAGAAGGATGCTATGGGAAGGACCCCAAAGACCCACACCCAGCAAGCCTCCTTGAGGAGCTGCGAACTCAGGAGTTGGGGTGTGACTCTCACCCCTCCCCCTGGGGAGACACGGAGAGCCTACCAGGTCCTGCTGGGACGTGCTGGGTGCCAGTGCTTGCTCCGGCGAGCAGGGTGTGCACTGCACAAGTCTGGGAGTCTTAGGGAGATGGGGGGCTTTGCCACATGCCTGTGTGTGTCCTCAGAGGCCATGGGCATGAGGGCAGCCCTCGGGGTCTGGGTGCAGGTCCTCTGGGGTTCCTGCCTGCATTGGAAAGCAGGGGGACTGGATGAGCAGGTGCAGCCAGTGACCTTGAGTGGGGGTCTTTGTGCTGAGCGTGTCGACTTTGCGGTTACTGGTGCAGTGTGTGTGCTTGGTGCAGTGTGTGTGTGTGTGTGTGTGTGTGTGTGTGCGCGCGTGCGGCGCAAGCGCTTGTGTGCAATTTCACCCCTGCATGGATGTGGATCATCTCATCAGATCCTCGGGTGAGCTGATACGTATGCTGCCCCACTGTCCCAACCTCCAGTGCTGCAGTGTGTGTGTGTGTGCGTGCGTGTGTGCGTGCGCGTGTGTGCTAAGCACCTCACCCCCACCCCTACTCAACTGGGGACAGCTTTCAGAGATCACTGCTTTGGTAGCGGGTGGGAGGCTGGGAGAGCTACCTTCAGTGGTGAGAGATGCAAAATCTACCCCAGCCCCTGCCCCTTCTCCAGCCTCCAGCCTCCAGCCTCCAGCCTCCAGCCTCCAGCCTCCAGCCTCCAGCAGGAGACTTCCCCAGGGGTCCAGATCACAGTCTGTCCCTCTTGCCTTGCTCCCCAGAGCTGTGGACAGAAGGTTACTTTGTGACTTCTCCCAAGGCCTCAGCCCAGCCACCACCCCCCTCCCACCTGCAGGTTCAGGGTCTCCTCCCCCAGCCCCACCCCCAGGCTGCCTCCCCGCTCCCTGGAGGGGGCTTGAAGTGCCTCCAGCACCGTTGCTGGGCGCCCCTTGCCTGCCTGTCCCCTCAGAGCAGTGACGTGATACCTGCCAACCCAGATCCCATTTCCAAACATTAATAACTTCCTTAATCTCCAACTGGCTTTTTCCAGATCAGCCCGGCCAACCCCCTCCCTGAGAAACTGGCTGGTGGGTGGTGTGAGGCTCCTCTGGAGCCTCCTAACATCCCCTGGGCCCTGCCTGGGTTTCCTGTCATGGCTCGTTAGCTTCCCCCTCACCCCCAAATCAAGTCCTGCCCTGGGTCCTGTCCTACTCGGCACCCCAGCTCCTGCTGAGAGTGGTGGCTGCAGCCAGCAAGGAAGGGTCTCTGGTCTGTGGAAGGAAGGGGGACCAGCAGAAGCTTCTAAAATGTCTTGGCTGAAGCTGGCAGGGGTGACCCACACCAGTCAGACCTGGCCTGGGAGAAGGGGCTGCAGAGGGTGCTGGTCAGTTCTCTGTCACAACTAGAGAGAAAGGGAATGGGGTAGGGGGGGGTGGGGGCTCTCAGTGGGACTCTTGCTTCCCTCTGCTGTCTGAGTGCTGAAGCATCGTGGGGGGCTGGTCTCCGGCCCGAGGGTCTTGCTGCCAAAGTGAGCTGCTCTGGCTCCCATCAGAACTGGGATTTTGCCGGGCACGGTGGCTTGTGCTTGTAAGCTTCAGCCTATGAAGCGGCCGGGGCTAGGGATCGCGGTTCGAGTCCCGCCTGGGGTCCGTAGCGAGACCTAGTTCCAAAAAAATAGCTGGGCGTGGTGGCGCGCGCCTGTCATCCCAGCTACCTGGGAAGCTGAGGCTGGGGATTGCTTGAGTCTGTGGTACCCCGGGCAACAAGAGCCTGCAGTTCCACAGGCAAAAATAGCGAGACCTAGTCTCAAAAAAAAAAAAAACAGAACTGGGATTTTGGGGATTTGAACCTCTGGGTAGGCTAGGAGGGATCAGGATGGGCAACTCTTGTGGCCTAGAGGGTCTGACTTTTTTTCTTTTTTTGAGACTAGGTCTCACTAATTTTGCCCGTGGAACCGCAGGCTCACGTTGCCCGGGGCACCACAGACTCAAGCAATCCCCAGCCTCAGCTTCCCAGGTAGCTGGGATTACAGGCGTGTGCCACCACACCCAGCTATTTTTTTGGTACTGGGTCTCACTGTACTGCCCCAGGCAGGACTCAAACCTCGATTCCCCAGTCCCAGCCGTGACTCCATAGGTGTCTCCTACAGGCACACGCCACTGTGCCCAGCTCCTGACTTTTGATTGTTAAATTTGGTCCCAGAGGCAGCAGCCTGAGGTGGGGGCCCAGGGCACACTGGAGGGGCTTCCCATCTGAGGCCTTTGAGAAGGAACAAGTCCCAGCTTCCCCAGCAGGAGCGAGAGACCAGGAGCCCCTGCTTAGTGCCGCTTTCCCCGAAGGAAGTATGAGAGAAAGCCCTGAGGAGGGCCTCGGGGTCCCTCTCATTGGGGCCGCACACATTTCAGGCTGGAGAAAGAGGCTGGGGTGAGCACTGCCCACGCGGGGTGACAGGGGTGTGTGCTATTGCTGGGACTGGCACCCAGCACCCCTGAGGTTTAGGTGCTCTGGGGGTAGGATGAGGGCCCTCCCCCACCCCACACACCCTTTCGGGGAGCTCCCGCTCCCAGCGCTCCCAGCCGGCTCTGTCTCCTCTGCGGGAAGGGGCTGCAGCTGGCAGCAGCGTTGGGAACGCGGCTGTGCGGCTTTTGTTGTGCTTTGGGGGGATGGAGTAATTGGCTGTGGTGGCTGTGTGTGGTGCACATGACGGGATGTTGGGGAGACGTGTGAGCGTGAGTGTCTGCCCTGTCCCCACTTGCTGGGCCGGGCAGGCTCAGGGCGAGGGGGTGGGGTGGGGCAGTCCCAGTCCCTGCACACACCCCCGCTGCCGCCCCTTGTCCCTGGGCCTGTCCTGGGCCCCCGCCGGTGGCCCGTGGGTGCGCGTGAGGACTCTCCGTGGCAGCCAGAATGTTAATGGTGCCCGGCTCCGCATGAGCTAAATTTAGACACCCAAACCGAGAAGGTGAATGGCGCTCACCTTCCCGGCAGCCAGCCCGGCCCCCGGCTCCTGGCTTATGCCTCAGCCGGGACCTGGTGTGCCAACCTGGTATGCCCCGCCAGTAGGAGGAAGCCTGGGGGCTGTGTTCGAGCAGCCTCCTTCCCCAGGCTGCCGGCCTCAACCATGGAGGCCCAGCGCTGCCCTGCCTCACCCTCCAGGACACACGGCCCCCGGACCCCCCAGGCTGCCCTGGGCACAGCCTGGTCAGGACTAGGCACAGGGCCCTCTCCCCGCCCCCACCATGCACGTCAGTGGCCGCTGCCAACCTTGCCCTGCAGGATGCCACCCCCACCATCTGGGGGCGGTGACGTGGACGGTGTGACGTGGCCAGGCGCCTGAGAGCCGTCTGTCCGTGGCAGAGGGAGATGTTTCCGGGAGCCGGGCCAGGGCCCCGGGAGAAGGGCGGACAGGAGGGGCCTGTTTCTGAGGGGCAGGGCCAGCGGACGGGTAGGTCCTCGCGCCTCCTGCCAGCCCCGGGGTGGGCCAGAGTGGGCCAGAGCAGGCTGGCCCTGAGCTGTCGATGGCCTCACACACTAGCCTGGCCTGGCTGCAGCCCCCTCCCTCCTCTGGGCCCCTTGGAGAGGCAGGGAGGGTGCGCCCAGACTTCCAGGGGTGACCCCGTGCTGTCTCCACAGGGAAAACGCTACAAGAACTCCTTGGAGACAGTGGGCACGCCGGACTCGGGGCGCGGGCGCAGCGAGAAGAAGGCCATCAAGTAGGTGTCAGGCTTCAAGTTGGGGAGGGGTGCCCTGCTGCCCAAGTCAGGGGAGCCCCTCTCCCCTCCCCAGTCTGGCCATGCACACACTCAGTTCACCCCTCACTCTGGCTCTCTCCCTGGCACCTCAGGGGTCTCCACTCCTCGCCTTTTCTGCCTGTCTTCCGGAGCCCTCAGCCCCACCTTCCTCCTCCGGCCTCAGCCCCGGGAGCTGACTCCTCCATCCACCATCCTGCCACACTCACCACACCCCCATCGCCTCCCACGACCTCTGGACTGGGAACCCCTCCCCCCAGGTTCCTCTCTCAGACACCCCTTATGTTCAGAGGGTGACCTGGCAGGGGCCAGATCCCAGTAGGCACCCCTTGGGGAAGCAGAATGCACCTCTCCCCTGTCACCCCCAGTCCCCACCCCGTTTTTCCCAGAGCCCTCTTCAGGGAGACTGGTGTGACATCCATTGCTGGACCCCTGGGGGCGAGCCCCAGGCCCGTCTGGGGATGAGGCTCTGGCCAGTCCCCCTTCCGTTCCTGCCCCCCCCCCCAAGCCTTGGTGAGGAAGTGGAGGTCGGGCTGGTGCCCCCAGCCCACCGGCGAGGGGTTCTGCCCGCAGCAGAAGTC
>PVHY01027127.1:0-16574 GCA_004024945.1 Uropsilus gracilis
TGTCAACATCAAGGGGGGGGTCAAGGGGACAGAGGACAGCAGTTTTGAAGTGAGCATCTAATGCAAAAGTTGGGGGGGAGGGGTCCTGTGTTTTTACACCACATGTGTTTCCATTGGGCTACTTCTTTAGGACTAGGGCTGCAGTGCACACTATAGGCGTGACTTCCGATGTTTCCCACTTGGGAAAACCCATGCTGGAGTGATGTGCTTTACTCCACCTCTGGCCAGTTCAGCTTTTGGTTCCCTTTACAGTCCTGCCCCCTCCTCTTGGCTCAGTCCTGTGGCCTGGGGGTCCTAGGCATATAGGTACCATGACCCCAAAAGCTGTCTTTATCCTGACTGAGGTCTCTATCCTGTCACCTGATAGCCTTGGTGGATGTAGCTGAATAGCGTATATCCACCAGTGTTCATTGTGGCACCTTTGAACCACATAGGGGCTGAGGAGGAAGCCCAGTCCTGGGAAAGGCTCAGGATGGAGTGGCTGGCATGTTCAGCTTTATGGAGGCCTCCTCCTGAGCCTTCTGTAGCCTGTATTTCTGAATCTTCCGCTGGCGATTATAGAGGTAAGCCAGTATGCTCACAGCTATGAGGATTATGACTACCACCACAATGATGATGACCCAGTTTTTCCGGTGATCTGTGGGGAGGATAGAGAGGGTGATGAGTGTTGAACTAGACTCCCTGCCCCTGTCCAGCCCAGCCCCCAACCACTGGCACACTCACAGATTACTTCCACAAACACTTCACGGGTGACCACGCCCAGACGGCTCGTGGCCCGACACAGGTAGGTGCCCCGAATCTCTTGCTTCACGGGCCTCAATTCTCCTATGGGGAGTAAAGCTTTATCCCCTTTCCGATGACACTCCATTTCAGGGGTTGGGTTTCCCCAGGGCTGGCACCTCAGGATCTCATGAGAACCTTCTTGCCATGTCCAGTTTCCTAGGCAATCACTCTTGTCTAGTCGCGGGCCATCTGCAGAAACATGGTAAGACAAGGGGACAGAGTCAGGAACCAGGACACCACTCACTACCCAGACCTGGAAGACTTAGGTAAAAATCCTAGAAAGGATTGTGGGTGGGGATAGATCTTGCAGGGCAGGAGCTCATGGGATCTTAGGAGTTGGGCCTTGAATATTAGGGGGGGTCATTGTCCAGTGGTGTCACTCACACAGAACATGGAGTTCCTGGGTCTGGTTCTTGTATAGCACTTGCCCAGCGACATCAAGGGCAGCAGAACAGGAGAAGTTACGCTTATGGTCCATAGAGCTTGCCTTCAGTGTAAATTGGGCACTTGAGTTTGAAGGTCCAGCTGGAGCCCCACTGAGCGTCACCACAAGTCCAGGCAGGGCCTCACACTTCACAGTCACCACAGTTCCTTCTAAAACCTCCAACGCACTCATGGTCAGGTTGGGAGCAGGGAAGCCTGCAGTCAAGGCACACAGTAAGACAAGTCCCTGTTGTTGGCTCCACCCCTCAAAAGCCCCTGTCTCTACTTACTGTAGAAGGTTACAGACTCTAGCTTCTCCCTCTTCTGGTCTCCCAACATCACAATACACTTCAACAGCTGCACACCTTTCTCCTCCACCTTCATTTGGACTGAGGCTGAGAGGTAGTCTTTATTGTGTGTGACTGAGGGGTGCAACCTGTGGTCCCCCAGCATCAGGTAGACTTCAGCCTCTGAAGCTGGAAACAGCCCATCCAGACTGCAGGTCACATGTGAGTCTGTGCCCACTTCCACAAATTTGTGGGTGGCAAGGTTTGGAAGGATCTCCGGCAGGACTGGTGAGAGAGGATGGGTGTAAACAGAGAGGGGGCAGTCATCCCGGGGCATCTCTGTCCCAGGACAGGCACACCCCTTATGCCACATCAGTTTTTTCAGAATATCTTGCACCCCTTCCCAGACACCACACCCCAGTAGCCAAGAACATGCTCTTTCTAGAAACCTTAAAATTAGCTGGGTACCATGCCAGGCATGGTGGCTCGTGCCTGTAAGCTTCAGCCTATGAAGCGGCTGGGACTAGGGATTGCGGTTGGAGTCCCGCTCGGGGCAACACAGCAAGACCTAGTCCCAAAAAATAGCTGGGTGTGGGGGCATGCGCCTATAATCCCAGCTACCTGGGAAGCTGAGGCTGGGGATTGCTTGAGTGCATGGTACCCCGGGCAACGTGAGCCTGCAGTTCCATGGGTAAAAATAGTGAGACCTAGTCTCAAAAAAAAAAATTAGCCAGGCACGGTGGCGCATGCCTGTAAGCTTCAGCCTATGAAGCGGCTGGGACTAGGGATCGCAGTTCGAGTCCTGCTTGGGGCAACACAGTGAGACCTAGTTGCAAAAAATATAGCTGGGCCACACGCCTGTAATCCCAGCTTCCTGGGAAGCTGAGGCTGGGGACTGCTTGAGTTCGTGGTACCCCGGGCAACGTGAGCCTGCAGTTCCTTGGGCAAAAATAGCAAGACCTAGTCTCAAAAAAAAAAGAAACCTTAAAATTTACATCACCGTTTTCTCAGCAACCCCAGCCAGAGACCCATCCCTTCCAGGAAATCCCATTCCCCAAATGTGATCACAGCTTCCCCTGAACCAGCCCTTTCCACAGGATCCCTACTACCTCACCGAAAGTTCGGAGCTGCCTGGGTGCTGAGCTGTTCTCCAGTAGTCCCAAACCATGGGGCCGTAAGTCCAGTTCTGCGCGGCAAGAAAAATTGGCGCCATGATGCTCTCTTCCAGCCAGTAGGGTGGTGGTGGCGGTGACCTCAGGGGTTTCCCCTGCTGGCTGCCGGCTCAGCTCTTCCTCCCCTTGTAGCAGGACAATGGTGAGGAGGGCCCGGGGTTCTCCGCCTACCACCTGGCAGTTCAGGGTAAGGTTCTCCCCCACAGGCTGCCAGGGAGGCAAGGGTGCCAAGTCCATTTGCTCTGGGAAAGCTAGAGGGACGAGTAGGGGAGAAGTGCTGCATAAGTTCAACAAGTTGACAGCCCACAGGGGATGCTAGGGCACCAGTTGCACCTGCCCAGAGACCCTTATCACTCCACTCTTTCTACTCCACTCTGTCCACAAAATGTACCCCAGTCCCTGCTAAGCCAGACATAAGTTTCAGAGAAAACCAATGAGAAGCCCCCCAAGAGGTTGACATGGGGACAAAAAAATTCTTTATTCACAGCAGCCTCTAAGAATGAAAAGGAACCTCAACAGCTATCCTTAGGTATTCTGCTAAATTCTTTTTTTTTTTTAGACTAGGTCTCACTATTTTTGCCTGTGGAACCTCAGGCTCATGTTGCCCGGGGTACCACTGACTCAAGCAATCCCCAGCCTCAGCTTCCCAGGTAGCTGGGATTACAAGCGCGTGCCACCATGCCCAGCTATTTCTTGCTACATGCCCCTGGCAGGACTCAAACCATGATCCCTGGCCCTAGCTGCAGCTTCCTAGGCTGCCACCTACAGGCATGCGCCACCATGCCCGGTCTATTCTGCTAAATTATGCAATAAGATTAAACTGCCTAATCCACTAGAGACTGTGTTAAAGAGAACCTTGCCACTCCTCTCTCCTCTATTCCTAGCAAGGAAAGGTCAGCCCAGGAGGGCAGGGGTCTTGGCTTTGTTCCCTTAGTGTGGTTAGCACACAGTTGGCACTCTGTATTAGTAGACAGGGTAACACTGAGCCACCCACATTGATGCCAGGCTTTTCAAGAGTCTGCTTTTAAGGGAAAACTTTTTTTCAGAATGTACAAGGATCCTCTGAAATGTTTAAAATGTAAGAACTCACAGATGCTCAACACACGAATTGCCCCTGAAAACAACTCTTGAGCTTGGTTTTCTTAGGAGAGCATCTCATTTTGGAACATTTACCATCATCCTTGAAGGAAACCTCATGAAGGAAACCAGGTAACAGAATTCCATGCCTGGATAGCTACTGTAATTTTATAGCAGAGCCTGGGTGAGATATACCTTAGCACTGTGACTCCCTAGGGAGAGACTGCTCCCCATTCCCTACTCAAGAGACCCTGAAAGGTCACTCAGTGATGTTACTCAGGTGTCAACAGCCAGATGAGCCTGGGATTTGAGTCTAAGTTTTGCTGTTTTTTTTTGCTATGGACTGTGGGCATGTGATTCTGCTTCTAGAACAGACTTAACAACCTTAGGGTTGTGCAGGGCATGGTGGTATGTGCCTGTAAGCGACAGCTTATGGAGTCACGGTGGGGTCTGGGGATCACGGTTCGAGTCCCACCTGGGGCAACACAGTGAGACCTACTCCCCAAAAATAGCTGGGTGTGGTGGCTTGCGCCTATAATCCTAGCTACCTGGGAGACTGAGGCTGGGGCTCACCTGAGTCTGTGGTACCCCAGGCAACGTGAGCCTACGGTTCCACGGGCAAAAATAGTGAGAACTAGTCTAAAAAAAAAAAAACAAAAACAAAAAAAAACCTTAGGGTTGCAAAAATGGAACCTCAGTTTCTTCAGTCGTAAATGGGCTATTAGGGCTAGGGCTATTATTAATTCATTTAAGAGGTTAAGAGTGTGACTATAAGTGAGCATGAGGTTTCCTTCAAGGGTGATGGTAAATGTTCCAAAATTAAATTGTGGTGATGGTTGTACAACCCTATAAATACACTAATATTCAACAAATTGTACACTTAAAAGAAGTGAATTTTATCATATGTAAATATTTCAATAAAGTTGCTAAAAAAAAACAATTCTCTGCAAAGTGGGGCACGGTGGCTCGTGCCTGTAAGCTTCAGCCGATGAAGCAGCTGGATCTAGGGATCGCGGTTTGAGTACTGCCTGGGACCTGTAGCAAAACCTAGTTCCAAAAAAAAAATAAAATACCTGGGCGTGGTGGTGCACGCCTGTAATCCCAGCTACCTGGGAAGCTGAGGCTGGGGATTGCTTGAGTCTGTGGCTCCCTGGGCAACGAGAGCCTGCGGTTCCATGGGCAAAAATAGTGAGACCTAGTCTCAAAAAACAAAACAAACAAACAAAAAACAATTCTCTGTAAACTTCAACTCTGAGAGGGCTAGGGTGCCCTCAAACCTCAGGCCTCAAACCAACAAGGTTCACATATCTATGAATCCACAGTGCCTTGCCCTGGCCTAATTGAGGGAAGAGATCTGTTTTGCTTTTTCCGCTTTTTGACCCCTATCCTTCAGTCCCTCACCAATTCCTGGTTACTCCATTTTTTTTTTTTTTTTTGATACTAGGTCTCGCTATTTTTGCCTGTGGAACCGCAGGCTTACATTGCCCGGGGTACCACAGACACAAGCAATCCCCAGCCTCAGCTTCCCAGGTAGCTGGGATTACAGGCGTGCGCCACCAGGCCCATGTATTTTTTTTTGGACTAGGTCTTGCTCTGTGCCCCCAGCGGGACTCAAGCCACGATCCCTGGCCCCGGCCATGGCTTCTGGTTACTCCCTTTTTTCATTTGTCTTTCCCTTCCATCATGGTTACTACCTACAACACATGTGACCTAAACAAGACCCATGGCCAAGGTCAGGCATGGTGGCTCGTGCCTGTAAGCTTTAGCCTATGAAGCGGCCGGGGCTAGGGATCGCGGTTCGAGTCCCGCCTGGGGCCCGTAGCGAGACCTAGTTCCAAAAAAAAATAGCTGGGCATGTTGGCGCACGCCTGTAATCCTAGCTACCTGGGAAGCTGAGACTGGGGATTGCTTGAGTCTGTGGTACCCCGGGCAACGAGAGCCTGCGGTTCCACGGGCAAAAATAGTGAGACCTAGTCTCAAAAAAGAAAAAAAACAAGACCCATGTCCAACTGTTCTCTGGCTTCTCATTAAGTCCAGTTTCCTGTTATCTAGCCTGTCCTGCTTACACTTTCCATGGAAAGAAGTTTTCAGCTACTCAGTAGCCAAACTCAGCTCCAGCCACACCAATCTGTTGAATTTTAGCCTCTCCTCTCTGTTCAACCCCACATCAACATGTCTTCCCACTCCAAATCTTTGCTGAGGCTATTTCCCCTGCCCAGGATGCCTGTCTAATAGCTTCTCTGCAGTATCCTTTGAGGCCCAGTGAAAGGCAACTTCCTACAGGAATAACACTAACCTTTCTGGAGAAAGCTCAGCCACCAGGGTTGCTCCATCATGCTTTCAGCAGGTGTGGGGTAGCAAAGTTCAATGTCCAAAGTCACAGAGGGAGAAATATGGCAAAGATTCAAATTTAGAGCACTGGACTTTCAACTATTAAGTCCTGGTGCAGAATGTCCCTCTGAGAGGTTTCCCTGGGGTTTTCAGAGGCAACAAGGAAAGTTTGGGGACTTTCCTCACTTGGTCAAAATCTGTTCAGGCACCTTCTAAGTCAGCAGCAAAGTTAATCTTTTCCCAAAGGGTTCTCAGTCAGGCACCATGAAGGTAGAATGTCCTCCATGTCTCATGCATCACCCTCCAAGGAAGTCCACTGTGAAAGTCAGTGGGGAAGCCATGTCTCCAAATAGAGGGAAGCCTGTCCCTAAGAACCACCTGGCTGATAAAGCCCAAGGTGAAACTAGAACTGAAGGAACTCAGAGCTGTCTAGGCCAGGTGATCAGTTCTCTTTCTTTCTTCCTGGTTTTTGTTTTATTTTAACTTGCATTTTATTTATTTATTTTTACTGACCACAATAATGACAACTCAGTCTTACTGTTCAAAATGACCTAAGTTGAAAAAAATTCATCCCCCAGCCTCTTCTGGAGTCCCCTGCTTCTCTTCTTACACCCACCTAATATTGTCATTTATTGCATTTCCTTTCAGGGTTCCTGTATAGAAACACAGCCTCCCTTTACCCCACTTTTACTTCACTCTCCTCCTTTTTTTTTTTTTTTTTTGAGACTAGGTCTCACTATTTTTGCCCATGAAACCGCAGGCCCACGTTGCCCAGGGTACCATGGACTCAAGCGATTCCCAGTCTCAGCTTCCCAGGTAGCTGGGATTACAGGCATGTACCACCGCGCCCAGCTATTTTTTGGGACTAGGTCTCTCGCTGTGTTGCCCCCAGCGGGACTTGAACCACGATCCTTAGCCCCAGCTGCTTCATAGGCTGAAGCTTACAGGCACGAGCCACTGTGCCCGGCCACCCTCCTTCTCTTTAACACAGAGGCTGACCTGATGTTCATTACAGGCACATCCTACTTCCTTTGAACTCAACAGTGTACCTCGGAGTTCATTCTCTTTTAGAACACAGGAGCTTCCTCAATCTTTTATATAGTTGCATACTATTCAAACATGTGGCAGAACCAGAGTTTACTTCCCCAAGCCCCTACATATGAATAAGTACAATTTTCTGTCTTTCTAAATAAAGCCACAGTGAAAAATGCCAAACCCCCATTAGTCCTCTCACGGGTGTGGGCAAATATAAGACCAGTTCCCAGAAGTGGGATGTCTATGTTAAAAACACATACATGTGTCATTTTGAGACCTGGTGCCTGGGTTGTGCTTCTTTAGGCTCCCCCACTATGGGCAATGTCCCCAGACTAACTACATCCAACAACCTTGCCAGCACAGCTATTACCAATTCTTCTGATTATTGCCAATATGTGAGAAATATGATTTTGACCATAGTTTTTTGTTTGTTTGTTTGTTTTGCGACTAGGTCTCACTATTTTTGCCCATGAAACCACAGGCTCACATTGCCTGGGGTACAACAGACTCAAGCAATCCCCAGCCTCAGCTTCCCAGGTAGCTAGGATTACAGGCAGGCACCACCACACCCAGCTGTTTTTTGGGACTAGGTCTCGCTGTGTTGCCCCGAGCGGGACTCGAACGACGATCCCTAGCCCCAGTCGCTTCATAGGCTGAAGCTTACAGGCACGCATCATCGTGCCCAGCTTGAGCATAGTTTTCATTTACGTCTTTTTTATAAAAATCAGATCCAGTATTTTATCACTTGCTTAAAGAGTGAGGCCTGAGAGCCAGCATTCTTGAAGGTGCTGACTCCTTGTACACTAAATACACCCAAGGAAATTCAATCAAAGAGGGGTTTCCCAATGATAGTGAGACCCTCCCTAACCCCACTACCAAATGACACAAGTTGTCTCAGTCTGCTGGAGACCCCCTGAGCATCTCCCTACCCAGTCTGCATTGTTCATCCCAAGCTACTCACAGTACACAATGATGGACATTGAAGCCACCAACTGGCTTCCGTCACAGTTGGAGAAACATATTGGATTGCTATCTTCTTGCACATCACTCAGTAGAAAGATCTTCCAGTTATCCCCGTAGGTCAATTCCGTCTTAGTCAGCTGAGTTTCCAGGCCCAAGGAGTCACAAGAGGCACTGCAGTTTACCTGCACAGAGCCTCCTTTGGGTATGATAGCATTTTGTGGGTGCACAGATACATTAACATCTCCAGCTCCTAAAACAAAAGGGTGGAGGTCAGGTATTATCAGCTGGATTCCTTAACATTACTGCAGACCCAGCCTATGCTGGCTGCTGGGTACATAGTCTTGAACAAGACAAAACTCTGCCATCAGCCATCAGTATGAGAGACAGAAAAATTTGTGAGCAAACATAATTAATAACCAATGTTAATAAGAGCTTTGACAAAAACAAAAGAGTGACAGAACAGACAATGCTTTGGTGACAGGGCAATTTGTAAGCCAAAATCTGAATGATAAGGGGCCCAGCCACATAGAGAAAAGGAAAAGAAATGAATTCCAGGCCAAAGGAACAAGTGCATGTCCTAAGGCAGAAGAGAATCAGTAAGGGGGAAATGAGATCAGAAGTCAGGAACTCAGGCAGTGTAGACCATGCCAAGGGTGTGTTCTGAAGGGGAGCCATGGAAGAGTTTTAGCAAAGGAGGGACATGAAACCAATGTGTTCCTCCCTCTAAAGAGGTCATGGGAGAGGGGGGGTCAAACCCCCAGAGACAGAGGTGTTCCAATCAGGCTGTCCTCACTCTCCTCTCTGCACCTCCACTCCCCCATTTGTAAGATGGGTGAATATAGAAACTATTGCTAATGCAAGTGACTCTTAGCAGAGGGCAGGCAGGGCTGGGGCTATAGCCAAGGAGAGAGGTTGTTCTGACAACAAACTTCTTCAGACTCTGGTGCCTCCAAAGCTGAAAAATCTGTGCCTAGAAGCCACCTTTTAAGCACCCCACTCCCCCAAAGTTTCTGCTTTCAGCTTCGAGTCTACTTTATCTTGGGTAGAAGTATGGGGAGGAATTAAAAAAAAAAAAAAACAGCAGCTCCATGGAATCTTCAAGGATGATGCTGGAGTTATTCCCATTTCACAGAGGGAAATGATGAGGCATGGAGAGGGGAGGGGAGGTTACTCAGCTAGAAAGCAACAGACTCCAGGTTGGAGTCCAAATCAAAATCCTTTGTAGGTATCCAGCTTCCCAACAATGACCACCACTTGACACTCCCTGTCCCTCTACACTTCTCCCTCTAGGCTGGAGTTGGTGAAGGGGTGTTGGGTCATCCCACTTCTCAATCGCTGGTCTTTGGTCAATCCTGGAAATTCCCCTTAGAAGAAGCAGTCCTGGACTTCCCCAGGGGCAGGGGATAAGGAACAGAATATGTGTATTTGAGGGGGGTGGGGTATGGGGACCGGGACTCTCCACTCCACTGTGCTTGGCCCAAGGCCAAGTACTCACACCATCTGACCACCTCCTAGGATCAGCCCCTGCTGAATCAGGTCACAAACATTGCAAGGTGGCCGCTATTGTGTTCCCCATTTTACATTCGCAAAAGCAAGGCTCCAAGAGACACAGCCGCGGGCTACAGACCGAGGTTACCGAGGGTCTGGATTCGAACCTCTCACTGCTTACTTTCAATCGGTGACCCTAACTCAATTTCCCAAGTAGTTACCAGAGTGCGAATCACCTTATCCTTAGGTGGCCCTCCCACTGCGCCCAGAGCTCAGCCGGATCCCGGAGCTGACCTGATGGCTGTTGCCACCCTTGACTCACCTGAGAGCAGAGCCCAGAGCAGGACCAAGAGCGCGGGCAGCGCGAGACGAGAGATCATGATGGGTCAAGGGAGGGAGGAGAGTGGCTCCTAGATACAAAGGGGAGAGGCGTGAATTGGGGCACGACTGGCGCGTGGGTCCTTTTATAGACACGCTGTGAGAGGGGCGGGGCGGGGGGGTCGAGGGCGGTGCTGTCTTCCCGGAAATCCCGCGCTTTCCCCTCCCCAACTGGGACTCAGGCATTTCCGGAGGACTGGGCGCGTGCGGGCTAGGCGCCCGGTGGTCGCGGCTGCAGGCTGTCTCGCAGTAATTTCCGAGCTGAAGCAACGAGCCCCGCTCTAGGGACAGCCGCTGGGTGGCGACCAGAGCCCGAAGGGTAGGGTCCCCAGCTGGGTCAACCTTGTTTCTGCGTGTACACTACACTAAGCGCTTCAGTGAACACTGCCAGCTATTCTGGACTTTAAAGACGGTCATTGTGCCGATTTCGCAGAGGGATAAACTGAGGCTCCGAGTCGCTAGGGGATTCAAACTCAAGTCGAGTTCTCCAGCTCATGCAAGACTGTTTAACCGAGTGAACGATTCCTTGAGCAGGTAGGGTTGCCCTCCATCTAGGGTACCTCTCCCACAAAGGGTGTGTTCCCAGCTGACCACCGTGATTTCCGACAAGCAGCCGGAGCAGGCCTAGGCACGTCCAGATACCCGCGAACCCAGGAGGTTGAGGATGCACTGTGTCATCACGCCCGGGGATCGGCATCCCCCCACCGAAGGGCGCTTCCACTCGGCAGTCTCCCTTCCCCTTTCTTCCCACTGGGCTGCGGGGGCGCCTTTGCAGCTCTCAAAAAGAGGAAGAAAGGCCGCCACGTGACCCTTACGTTCCTAGACGCCCCCCACTTCCCACCCCAACACACAGACACTTCGGTTCCCAGGTTCCTCGGGGAAACTGAGACAGGGGAACTTGGCCCGCCGGGTGGGGTTGCGCACGAACCCTTGCCTTCCGCAGAGAAACGTAGGCAGCTCCTGGCCCTGAAGTAGGGCGGAGAAGGGGTACTCAAACTAATTTTTTCTTCCTTTATTATTATTACTTTTTTTTTGAGACTAGGTCTTGCTACTTTGGCCTTTGGAACCGCAGGCTCACGTTGCCCGGGGTGCCACGAACTCAAGCAATCCCCAGCCTCAGCTTCCCAGGTAGCTGGGATGACAGGCGCGCGCCACCGCGCCCAGCTATTTTTTGGGAGTAGGTCTCGCTGTGTTGCCCCGGGCGGGACTCGAACCGCGATCCCCAGGCACGCGCCACCGTGCCCGGCTCAAACTAATTTTCTTTAAACTAGACTGCGAAAATCCCACAGTCGAGACCGGGATGCCAATACTAAATACGCGAGGAATTTGGCAGGTGCTGGTTTTTAGGGCGTCGGGGAGGGGGAGTTGTGGGTTGCTTATATAGACCGCCCCTCGGTCTCCGCAAAGGTCATAGCCTGTGCTTATGGCTCTGAGACTCGTCATCCACCATGTCCACCATAGGGACCCACGGGTCTCGGAGCTTGGAGCCGCGTCGCCTAAGGCTTCCTGTTGTGCGGCGTGCGCCGCGTCGC
Source organism: Uropsilus gracilis (assembly GCA_004024945.1). NCBI lineage: Eukaryota > Metazoa > Chordata > Mammalia > Eulipotyphla > Talpidae > Uropsilus > Uropsilus gracilis. The sequence continues at coordinate 11,470 of PVHY01027127.1, forward strand.
CATGGAAACCTCAAAGGGGCCGAGGAGGTCGCGCAGCAGAAGGGGAAGGGAGGGGGCTGTGGGTCCTTCCTCCGGGGGAAGGGAAAGGGCGTCTCTCATGATCAAACAACAACCACAAAATAAAAAACCCGTGTCCCTCCCCTGCCGCGATTGTTCGTAAGGAATTTCCACGAGAATCTCTCTTGGGGAGAAAGGGGGGGAGGGTGCTGAGTTCCTTCCCAGGAGGGCCCGAGCAAAGATGAAGCGTGGGGTCCAGGGGAGTAACTGCACCTCGGAGAGTCCGGGAAAGTCCTGCGTGGGGTGTCATTTTCCGGCGGATTTTCCTAGGGCTGGAAACTCGGGGTTGGCCTGGGTTCGAGGTGTTTGAGTGTGGAGCTCCCCCATGCGGCCCAGACGGTCTTGCAGTCATGAAAGCATTCTTTTTTTTTTTTTTTTTAGCTAAACATTGTGTTTTATTTTTATTTTTTTTAATTTTAAAAAATTTATTTATATATATTTCACATCATTTCAGTCTCTGGGGGTCACCCACCACCTCCCCTTCCCACCCGCTCCAGCTGGTCCCCATTCTCCCCTTGTGCAGTTTCATTTGGTTGACCATATATTAGTGAAACCATTTGGTTTCTGTCCCTTTCTATCTGACTCGTTTCTGCTAGAATGATTTCTTCGTTATGACTTGTTTATTGAGCACCTATTGTGTGCTGGTGGATCTCGGTACTGAGAACACAGGAAAGAGAATGAACAACAACAACAAAAATAACCCGCCATCATGCAGGGTTTGTCTTAGTGGGGTGACAAGACAACAAACAAAAATATATGAGCTTATGATTCCTGCTAATGAGAAAACTAAAACTAGAAAGAAGATATTCAAAGCTAGGATAGGAAATTCAAAGTTAATGACTTATAAATATGTTATTCTGGGAAGAACTGAAAAAGTGACCTTTTTAGCAAAGATCAGAGGTAGGTGAAGAGGAAGCTGAGACAATATCAGGGAGGGGGTGTATCAGGATAGAGAACACTGAATGTGCAAAGGTCCTGAGGTATAAACAGCTAGAGACTAGAGGGAGGGGAGGAGCGTGTAGGAGGAAAGAGGAGCTGGTGGTGGATGGAACAGAGCTTGCAGGTGTTCATCTTTCTGGGAGGACTTTGGCTTTTCCTTTAAATGGGAGACATAGAGTTCTGAGCAGAGTAGAGGCATGGGCTGATTAAGGTGTTTGCATGTACCCTATGGAGATAGCAGGAGGTACAGAAGGAAGGGGATGGGGAGGACAGAGTGGAAGCCAGAAAACCAGAGGTGGTGACTGTTCTTTTTTTTTTTTTTTTTTTAGGCTAGGTCTTGCTATTTTGCCCATGGAACCACAAGCTCACGTTGCCTGGGGTACCATGGACTCAAGCGATCCACAGCCTCAGCTTCCAGGTAGCTGGGATTACAGGTGTGTGCCACCATGCCCAGCTATTTTTTGACACTAGGTCTCACTATGTTGCCCTGTGTGGGTCTCAAACTGGCGAACTCAAGCGATTCCTAGTCTCAGCTGCACTCTGTAGCTGCATTTAAAGGCACGTGCCACCGTGCCTGGCACAGGTGGCTATTCTAGTCCAGAAGATGGAGCCTGAACTGACCTTGGAGAAGTGGTTGAATTTGGCATACATTTTGGCTGCAGGGATGTTTGGACTCGCTGGATCATGGGGGCAGGGCAGAGCCCAGTATGACTCCTTGGGATGACTTCCTAGAAGGGTGAGGGGCCATTTCCTGAGATAGGGATGGGTTGGTAAGGGCGGGGGGGGGGGGCAGGTTGAAAGGGGGCCTACACCCCTCTGGATTAAGTATACCCCCTGTGTGTCCTTGAGGAAAGGGGAAACATATGTCTTCCCAGCCCTCTGCTACAGCTGCCAGGAAGGGAAGGGCTTCCTCCAGGGTGCCAGGCATCCTTGAGCAGGCCAAGCACTGGACCCATTGCAGACCAGAGGCTGTGGATCCAGCACAGAATTATCCAAACTCAACTTTCTAGCATTGCTTTCCCTTCATTCAGCCTTTGCATGGCCACCTTAGAGTAATGCTGTTCCCCTTCATGACATGGCTGGTCCTTCCTTTCTTCTGACCTGCATCTCTTCCTGTATGTTTTCCTGAATGCCATTCATTCTGAAACCCACCCTAGTCACTCCCTATTACTTGACCTAATGATTTCATTACTAAAACTTCATTCATTTTCTAGGATTCTTTTGGTTTACTTGATTGTCCATCACCTCCATTTCTGACCACAGAAGGCAGGGACCCTGTTAGCTGCACAGCACTTGAATCAAGTTCTGGTCATAACAGGTGAGCTATCAATTTATATTTGTTGAACTGATGTGCTTCTCTGATGTCTGAACATTCTGCACATGCCATTCCTCCAGCTCAGAATTCCTTTTCCACTGCTTTTATAAAAGCTTCACAGAACTTTTCATCCACAAACTCTTGACCACAGCATGGCTGGGAGAGAAGACTCCAAGCAGAGGGGGCTTTGAATACAGGTTCTGGTCCTTATCAGCAGTTCCAGTTTAAGTTCCTCCAAAAGCAGACCCTGAGGCAATACTTAAAGTGAAGATAATTTATCAATTTATCTGGGAGTGACCTCAGTTAACAACTTGGAGGTGAGGGCGTCAGGGAAGGCAGACAGTAAAGGTAAGCTTTAGTGGATTTCCCCTTAGGGGTCAGTTGGGCTTCAGCCTTACTAGGAAGCTCTTGGAGATAGGTAGATTCTTTGTCAATCTCTCCTTCCTTGAGTGAAAACTATTCCTACATGTTAACTCCTAAGTACTTTATGTCATATCCTATCTATATTGATTGTCATCATGCTGTCCTATATCCCCAGGATTTATCTTATAACTAGAATAACCTTCACCTATTTCACCCATGCACTGTCTTCCTCCTCTGGCAAACATCAATCTGTTCTTTGTTAAGAACAGATTCAAGTGTTTTTTAGATTCCACATATAAATGAGACTATACTGTATTTGTCTTTGTCCGATTTATTCACTTAGCATAATGCCCTTCGAGTACATCCATATTGTTGCAATGGTGGGAATGCTTTCTTCCTTTTATAATTGAACAAATATTTCACTGTGCTGATGTACACCATATTTATTTTCCTTGCAGTCATAATCATCCATTGAGAGACACTTAGGTTGTTTCCATGTCTTGATTATTATAGATAAGGCTACAATGAATATGGGAGTGCAGATACCTCTCTAAGATACTGATTTTGTTTCCTTCAAATAGATACCCAGAAGTGAAATTGTTCAAAGATGTGGTAGTTCTACTTTTGATTTTTTTAAAGGAAACTTCATATTTTATTCCATAGTGGCTTCATAGATAGATATATATTTGAGATAATTTCACATAAAATTGATATTTTGGCCTTTTAAAGGCTCTTTAGTGGAGTCACAGTCTTGTACAACCATTACCACTAAATGACTTTGAAATATTTCCATTCCCCTATGACAAACTCCCAATTCCACTTTGCCTAGCCCCTGGTAACCACTAATATCTTTCTGTCTCTGTGGGTCTGCATGTTCTAAATAGTTTATTAAAATGCAGTCATACAGTAAGTATGACTTTTACATTGACTTTTTACACTCAGCATAATAATGTTCATAATATTTAGCATGAATATTATCCATGTTGTGTTGTATATCAGTATACAATATTGAATAATACCCACCGTAGGGCCATATTTGACCATTTGTTGATGAATACTGGCATATTCAGCCTTTGACGGCTATGAATAATGTTGCAGCAAACATTTTTTTTTTTTTTTTTTGAGACTAGGTCTCGCAGCCAGGTACGGTGGCTTGTGCCTGTATGCTTCAGCCTATGAAGCAGCTGGGGCTAGGGATTGCGGTTTGAGTCCCGGTCGGGGCAACACAGCAAGACCTAGTCCCAAAAAATAGCTGGGCATGGTGGTGCGCCCCTGTAATCCCAGCAGACTAGGTCTCGCTATTTTTGCCTGTGGAACCGCAGGCTCACGTTGCCCAGGGTACCACCACAGCTTCAAGCAATTCCCAGCCTCAGCTTCCCAGGTGGCTGGGATTACAGGTGCGCGCCATCACGCCCAGCTATATTTTTTTTGGAACTAGGTCTATGTGCCCCCGGTGGGACTTGAACCGTAATCCTTGGCCCCAGCCGCAGCTTCCTAGGCTGCCGCTTATAGGCATGTGCCACCATGCCTGGCCTAGCAAACATTGGTTTATATGTATATGTCCACATCCTTGTTTTCAATCCTTCTGGATATACTTAATTTCTTTTTATAGTTGCATAATATTCCACTGTGTGCCTAGAGCACATTTTGCTTATCCATTCATGAATTGATAAGGATTTGAACTATCTCCACCTTTTGGCTACGGTTAATCATACCCATGTGTGCTTTTATGTTCAAGTATTGGTATAAACATATTTTCAGTTCCTTAGGGATGGATCCAAGTGTAACTTTTTGAGTAACTATCAGTGGCTGCACTGTTTCACAATTCTACCAGCAACGAACAAGATACAAAACGTCCAATTTCTTCATATCCTTGCCAGTTCTTACTTTGTTTTATTATTATTGCCACCCTAACAGCTGCAAAGTGGTATCTCATTGTAGTTCCTCAGTCCTTCAGTCCTGCCCAATGGACAAACCCAGGATGGTTCTGCAGCACAGGCCACCAAGGGTACACAATAGGCAGCAAATACTGAGGGGAGGGGTTATGGTACATATGCTGAGACATCCCATCACAGCTGTGACCTTGAGCAAGCCACTTGCCCTCAAATGGCCTTTATTATTGAAATATGTAACATACCTCAGAGCCTAGATGTGAAGTTTTTTTTTTTTTTTTTGAGACTAGGTCTGGCTATTTTTCCCTGTGGAACTGCAGGCTCTCGTTGCCTGGGGTACCACAGACTCAAGCAATCCCCAGCCTCAGCTTCCCAGGTAGCTGGGATTACAGGCGCGTGCCACCACGCCCAGCTATTTTTTTTGGAACTAGGTCTCACTACGGGCCCCAGGCGGGACTCGAACCGCGATCCCTAGCCCCGGCCGCTTCATAGGCTGAAGCTTATAGGCACGAGCCACCGTGCCCAGCTATTTCTTTTCT
>PVHY01027128.1:0-16567 GCA_004024945.1 Uropsilus gracilis
TCTTCCTCTGTGGTTCCTCTTGCTCTACCCAGTGATCAGGGTCCCCCCAGATCATCCTTCCTCTGCTTCCACCAAACACTAGGACAGGCTGGTCCTTACTTCAGAGCCTGGGGCTCGGAGGTTGACAGCCAAGCAGATGACGGGGCTGGAAGGGGAGAAGACAAGAGGAACAACAGCCTCTGCTCAATGGAAGGGGTCCTGGAGCTGAGATCCCAGTGGGGAAGGGCCTGATCCTGATGAATGTCCCTGAATCTCATTTCAGTTGCCACCTGTCTCTGCATGTGACGGGCACCCACTGCCAGCCATGCGCCAACCCTGCCCAGAAACCAGGCAGACCGATCCCTCAGCATGGCGGGTACAGAAACACAGGGGTCCTCATCTCCTCAGCGCTGCAGCCACACTGGGCCCCAGGGCAGAGCAGGGTCAGTCAGGAGCCCCAGGACACCCACCGCTTGGGGTGCAGGCCCATCCTCTCTGGGTGTCCTCCAGCTTCCAGAACAATAGGGTTCTAGCACACCCCGCCTGGACAACCTCCTCCACTGAGCCATAGCAGCTGAGAGTCCAGGCCTCAGTCCTCAAAGACCTTCTCAGGCACAGAGGCAAGACCCCCACTCCCTTGCCCCTCACTCTCCCAAAGGAGCAGTTTCTCCCTGAGTCCAGGGGGGCCATTCAAGACCCTATTTTTCATGTCTCAGGGTCTCCAATCTCCTGAGTCCACACCCAGTGTTGGGACCCTACAGGACACCCCGCTGTTCCTGTTCCTCACTGTGCTTGCCTCTCACCTTCCCTGCCCAGGAGGTGGGTCCGCAGGGGCCTCCTGCTACAGGGCCCAGGAGCCGGGAGCAGTGGGTCTCCATGCACAGGGCCCGGTGGCCGCACAGCAGTGAGGGTGCAAGTTCCTGCTCTGTGGTCAGACCCCTCGTGGCCGCCCCCTCGGGGCTTCCGCTGGGGCTTCCTTCCGGCCTGGACCCTAGAGCCAGACTCTGCCAGCGATGCTGCTGCCACCTCTGCTGCTGCTGCCCCTGCTGTGGGCGGGTGAGTGGGGGAGGGGAGGGTGCTGGTGAGTGGAGGGGCCCTCCTGACCTTTCTTTCCCCATAGGGTCCCTGGCTCGGCATCCAAAATACTGGATGCTCCTGGAACAGCAGGTGAAGATGCAGGAGGGCCAGTGCATCTTTGTACCCTGCATAGTCGCCTACCCAAACTACTGGCACAAGCAAGACTCAGCTCATGGTTACTGGTACAAGCAGATCAGAAGTTCCTCAGGTACAGAGTCTGCTCTGGTGGCCACAAACGACCCAGCTCAGCAGGTGCAGAAGGAGACCCGGGGCCGGTTCCAATTCCGTGGAGGCCTACGGGGCTACAGCTGCTCCCTGGACATCAGAGACGCTCGGAGAGAGGACACGGGGACCTACGTCTTCAGGGTGCAGAGAGGGACCTCAGTGAAATATAGTTACACAGATTACCCGCTCTCTGTCACTGTGACAGGTAAGGGATGGGCTGGACATACAGGAGGGAACCAGAGAGCCCTGGGCAAGGTGGGAGGGGAACCCACATTCTTTCTAGTATTAGAGATTCTACGATCATCATGGTAAAACCCTGGAACTCTGGAGCCAGACAGGGAAAAGGTGACTGCTGAATCAGGCTGCACTGGGGGGACTTGGGTTCCCCTCCCTCTCCAGATGTCTGTCTGTCCGCAGCTCTGACACAGACACCGCACGTCCAGCTCCCGGGGACCCTCCAGTCCAGTCACCCCAGCAACATCACCTGCTCTGCACCCTGGGCCTGCCCCAGCGGGATGCCCCCCACCTTCTCCTGGACGGGGGTGGACCTGCCCATCCAGGCCACTGACTCCCCGATCCTCAGCCTCACCCCAGGGCCCCAGCACCACGGCACCAGCCTCACCTGCCGAGTGAGCTTCCCCGGAGCCGGCGTGAGCACAGAGAGGACCGTATGGCTCAGCGTGGACTGTGAGTGCGGGCCCTGCATGGGGGGCGGCCTCCTGGGCCTAGGATAGTGGGGGATCAGAGGGAGATGAGGGGCTGGGAACAGGGTCCAAGATCCCTGCTGAAGGAAGGAGAAAAGGGCACCTGACTGCGTCCCCCTGATGGCCTATGTTCTGGGGAACAGGCCAGCTGACAAGAGCAATTCTGTCTGTCCAAATGCGCCCCAGAACCTGACCATACAAGTGATCAGGAAGGAAAGGTCAGGTAGGGAGTGAGGGTCCCTCTCTAGGGCGTGGGAAGGGATCTATCTGCACTCTTTGGAGCAGAGCTGGAGTTTGAGAACACACACAGGAGAAAGGCCTGAGCCGGGAAGGGGGCAGCAGGGTGGGAAACCCCATGGGCTCTTCAGCAACACACCAGCTCCCCCACTGCCGACGCTGCTCCCTGAGCAGTCCTATAGCCTCGCCTTGTCAGATGACATTCATGTCTCCCGTGCCAGGTCGACATCCTCCTCCTCCATTCTGCCCTCATGCTCCTTAGGATCTGATCATCTCCTTAGGATTTCCTGTCTGCTCCTCCTGTTAAAACTTTCTCCTTAAAATAATAATCAGCAGGGCTCAGAGCAAAGTGCCACGGAAGGGGTGACTCAGACCCCACAGGGAACCCCTAGTCAGGGCTGGACGTGACTCTCTCTGGCAGGACCCGCAGCCCTGGGCAACGGCTCAGCTCTCCCAGTACAGGAGGGCCAGTCCCTGCGCCTGGTCTGCATGGTGGACAGCCGCCCTCCTGCCAGCCTCAGCTGGGTCCGGGGGAGCCTGACCGTGAAGTCCTCTGCAAACCTGAGCCCTGTGGGGGTGGGAGGAGTGGGGGAGCACTCCCAGAGCCTGGAGCTGGAGCTGCCCAGCGTGCACCTGGACGACCACGGGCCCTTCCTGTGCCGAGCTCAGCACCCCCTGGGCTCCCTGGAGACCTCCCTGCGTCTCTCTGTGCACAGTGAGTCAGCATAAACCTGGGGGGGTTCTGCTCCTCAGTGATGGGAGAGGCTTCTCTGACCCTATTATCCCTCCCTACTGAACTCCCTTGGCTACTGGGCCCCTCGTGTTCCCAGGAGGACGAGGGTCTGTGCTGCTGTGCCTCCAATGTCTGGCTGGCCCCTGCCTGTGCTGGCGTCTGGGGGAGCAGCTGCTGGAGGGGAACAGCAGCGACGACTCCATCCAGGTCTCCTTCAGCCATGGGGGATCCTGGGCCAAGAGCTCCCTGAGACTCCATGGGGGCCTCAGCTCTGACCTCAGTCACACTGTGAGGCCCTGAATGCTCGTGGGAAATAGGGCGATTCGCCCAGCTGCCCCAGGTTGGGGAATATCCATATGGGGGACACAGGACCCTGTTTCCTGGGGTAAGAAAAGGGAGAAGGGCCTGGCTCAAGGTAAATGGCACCAGCCTTCTGGCTTCTCTGTGGGTTCTGAGGCAGCTGGGTGCAGACGCTGCACCTTTAGAACTGGGGGGGGCAGAGGACCCGTCTTGGAGAAAAGTGGGTGCTCATGCATCACAAACACTGTTCCCTGGGTGTCCCATGTCAGCTGAGTGTACACAAGTCACCCAGGTCCCTTCTGTCTGCAGGGCCACCAGGATCCAGGACAGGGGTGATTCTGGGGACTGCGGGGGGAGCGGGTGTCACAGCCCTGCTGGTGCTCTGCTGCGTCCTTGTGTGAGTTGGGGTCCTTATCATGAAGACCTCACAGGTGGTGAGGGGCTGGTGGGTGTTGATTTGGGGGGCAGGGATGCTGAGGTGCCCCCCACTACCTTAGCCAGGGGAACACACCTGGCAGAGCCTCTGTTCCCCTCAGTGTCTACCCAGAACAACTGCCCACTGGGCTCCCCAGCCCTTGTTGGCCCCAGGGCAGGAAAGCAGGGCTGACAGTTGGTCTCTTCGCAGAGTGAGGAGCCACAGGAAGACCCATGAGGAGGGAGCAGCGAGGGCCCCGGGCAGAACCGGCTCCGGGGTGAGTGACCCAGTGCTGTCCCTGAGATCAAGATGGCAGGACTTCAAGCGGGGGTTCACTCATGAGCAAAACGACAGAGCAGTTGCCCTACCCCCGCCCCTGCCCCCCTCAGCATGGTTTGACAAGATATTCCCAGAAGCAGACTCAGTCCCCCCACACCCTCACCCACTGTCACCAAACCTCTCTGAGAAAGTCTCACCAGAGTTCCCTTCTCAGCGACTCCCAGCCCATGTCTCCAGGAGGCAAGACTGGGGTGACCCCCAAAGGGCAGGTTACCACACAACAGGGAAGGAGAAGACGCCAGCACAGACTCGGGGTGCAGGAGGGCAGCTGTGGTTCTTGCTTTGGTGTGTTCCCTCTGTTTCTCTGTTGTTGCAGGAATAGATCTGGGCTGGGACTAATGGGATCTGCAGGGAGCCGGAGTCTCTGCCATGGCCCATCCCCACACCCCCTTGGGTTTGGCCTCCGGGCACTTTCCACAGCCTCTGACACTTGCTCAGCAGTTGGTGCCAAAGGCTTGTTGGTTCCTCTGACATCCATGTTCCTCATTCTTACCCCCTCCAGTCTCTGCTCTCCTGACGCTTCCATCCTTAGTTCTTAGCTCTCCCCAACACGAGGCTATCTTTTCGTAATTAATTTCATCTAAAATCATCCAACATCTTCATCCAGCATCACATCCACCCTCAGTGCAGGAACTAGACCGAGGTGGCTTTTTTGTTGTTGTTGGTAATTCTAAGAAAAACAGATAGGTCAGTTACAGCTTAGATTCTGACACCTATACTTCCTGTCCTTGCTGTCCACACCCGCTGGGGTCCCTGCATGAGACCGCAGAGTCCTGAGCCCTCTGCCCCTGGTCTGTGGCTGGTCCCCTACCAGCTCCCACTGCTTCTGCCCCTCCCCCAGGCAGGGCTCCCTCTGGAATTCTGCTCCTCTGGGTGCAAGTTTCCCACCCTCCCCCCCCCAGCAAGGGCTGGTGCCTCCTAATCCTTTGTGTCCCATCTCAACCCACCCTCCCTGTGCCCAGCAGCCTGGTGGTCATCACAGGCCTGTGCTCTTCTTCCCTGCCTGCCCCTCAGATATGGGTCCCCCCCACAGGCCCTGCTTCTCCCATTCAGGTCCCCATCTGCACAGTTATGAGCTGGGACCAGGGGTGGGGACAAGCTGACCCCTCCCCTGCTCACCAGTTAGCTGAGGTCAGGTCCTAAGCTACATGGCTTTGAAAGGGGTGATGGTGCCGTCACCCAGGCAGGATGGGGGGGATTTAGCCAGAGGAGTCCTATGAAGGATCTCTGAGGACAGCTTGTTAATGGTGAACAAATGGGTGAATCCGCCCTCAGGAATGGGTATCACAGGTGTCCATGGCTGAGTGAACAAATGCCCCTCATGTCCCAGATCCTTCTCCAGACCCCAAGCTGACTCTGCACTCATCTTGTCCCAGCAGGAATACGTGAATGGATCTTGGGTTGTTAGCCCCTCAAACTCCTGTGAAGTCAGAGTCCCCCTCAGAGAAGGAACAGGGGCAGCATTACTCTTTCCTCAAGTCCCACAAGGGGAAGCCCTGGATCTTCAGTACCCGGAGAGCACCGAGGGTCCAGTTTACTCAAAGATCAAGTGCCGAAAATGAGCACCCCGCCACCTGCTCCCACCTCCCCAGGCTGCACCCCAAAGGTGTCTCTGAGGACAGCAGGTCCGTTTTGATTCCTGCAGAGCTGACGGCCCTCAGCAGAGGTTCAGGAGAGGCTGGAGATAAGAGCTTCCTGGGTACAAATCTAGACCTAGGCACTTAGTGAGATGCATCATTCACCCTCTTGCCCTCTCGGAACCTCAGCTTCCAACTCTGTAAAATGCTCCATGTTTATAAGTTGGAAATGCACCAGGTGTTGCCAAGTGTATCTGTCCCTGTTGAGTTACCTCAGGACTGAGTGAATGTCAGCTCTCACCTCCCACCTACTGTTATTCTGCTTGGCAGAATAACATGAGCTGTGTTTTCAGAACATGAGCTGTGTTTCAGAACATGAGCTGTGTTTAAATGATAATATATTTGGCAGAAGATACTTCCAAAGGCATCTAAACAAAGTAAATAAAAGTTCCTGGAGGAGCTGCTATATCACCTCACTGTGTGAACTAGCAAAAGCAGGACAGAACATAGCATCAGTTCTTGAGGACCTCACTGAGTGAGGTGAGTTGGTCCCAGATAGACCAGCACTGCCTGAACCTGTTCCAGGAAGTGCCCGAGGGATCAGCCTCAGACACAGAGACCAGAGGACTTGGGACAGGGAGCAGCTGGTCAGGAGGAGATTTCCAGGTTTGCAAAATGAAACCATCCAGAATCTGAAGGCGACATGGCCTTCACTTACCCCTCTGACCACACACTCTGCAATGGCTGAGCTGGTAAAGGTTGTTATTTCTCACCTTGGTAAGAGTTCACGGTTAACGAGTTTGGCACTTCTGTTTAGGATGATGGAAAGTGCTAGAGATGCGGCTTCCTGGCCACTGAGCTTGGTCTCACTACACAGACAGTTTTTGGTTGTCCATTTCATGCTGTGTTTTTCCAACACCACAGCAGTATCTACTCACAGGCTAGCAAATGTGGGTAGGGTTCTGGATCCACTCATACATTGTCACGACCACGTGGAAATCTATTTGTGACTGGTGAGGTTGAGTCACCATTAAGAGCTTCTTAATGAAGCTCTCAGGGACTAAGATGTTCATCAAACACCCAATAGAAGAAACTGAGAAGCTGGAGTATCATGGTCTTTAACACCTCATGTAATTCAAGTTCCAGTTCCTGGCTCCTCAGATGCACGTTGTATTTCTTTTCTAGATCAATTACCACATTTTGCACATAAGTGGGTGATTCCATTTCCATCAAACTCTGTCTCTCCGACCCTCACAGGCTCCCCACTCTGTCTGTGCACTGTGTCTCACACTCCATTTTGGACACAGCTCCTAATCCCTCTGTCCTCCTCAGCCCAGCAGGGCCAGCCTCACAGGCTCCATCCCTGTGGCAGCTGGTTCCAGGAGAGGGGAAGGTACCAGGTTTAGTGGGTGACCCCATAACCCCTAGATCTCGAGGGGCAGAGGAGACCCAGGGCTGACTCTACCTCCCTGGAGACCCCAGATCCCTGAACATCAGAGATGCATGGAGAGGGAACCTGTGGTCTCTCGTTTCTATGTTGGAGAGAAGGTCTTATAAGGACCATTATTCCAGATGGAAGCTCCACAAGTAGGACAGGTGAGGAACAGGGTCAAGGATAGTTCCTGACAGTGCCCCAGGCTAAGCTGGAGGGAACCACCTGCTTCAATTTGTCTATCAGAGGTCATCCCCAAAGACAGAACCTTGGAAGTGATTGGATGTCAGGGGTGGGTGGGGTGGGGGATTGGCAAGAATCACTCATCAGTGAGCACAGTTTCACCTGGGTATACAGGCGATACAACCCCACAGCAGTGTGAATGGACTGACTGTTATGAACTAGCACTGCACCTGTGTAAAGCAGGAACACTTTAAATGTACTGTATGAGAAATATTTTATTGGGCAGCCAAAGATTTCATTAGCCACTTCACCCTTGCAAGAAACTGATAACTAATGAGCAATGAAAATATTGTTTGTCTTCAGGAAATCAATGACTAGAAAAAATTTTATTTTACAAAAACTTAAAAGTGACTTTTAGAAACACAATGAAAACCCAAAGAAACTTCCAATCCATGAACATAGGCCACCTTTCTTTTCTATAAAATTGACAGCATTTGGTCTCTTTTCTTAATTTTTGCTAACACAGAACAAGGAACAAGTTCCTTCTTATCAAACATGGTGTGAGAATCCATTTAGTCCCACTATGTGAAACGCAATTCCACTGCCCTGAAAGACTGCACACACAGGGACAGTTGCTACCATGTCATCACATTCGGGACTGTCCAGACACATCTGTTCAGAGTGAGCCAAATCACGGGAGCTATACTTTGATGGTCTCTGTGATAGGCCTCTTCCACTCTTGCATCTAGAGATGCCCTGAGCCAGTTGGCTGTAAGAAGCATGGCATTTGCAGGGGAGTCCTGGAGATGAGGACCTGAAACAGGCCTTCCTGCCATCTCCTCTCAGGCAGGCTTCAAGGGAAGCAGTCCTCTGGCTCCCAGACAGGAGTTTCCATCTGTTCCACATGAAGATGCTGCATGGTTAATATTTCACAGATGCCTTTGAGACAAAGTCATAGTCCCTTTTTATTTATTTTTTTCCACATACCCCCATTCCCCACAGTCCCATTTTAGAAAACACTCAGGTGCTGACAGGAAGGAAAGGCTCAGGGTTTCAGCTTTAAAGCCCACAGAGCCAAATATTTGGGGAGCAATGGAGGCAGCCCATGAGGGTGCCTCAAGGAGCAAACAGCTTCTCCTAAGTGTGGAGGTGAATGAATGAATGAGTGAATGCAGCCTTCACTTCCCTGGATCCCCCTTGTCTTCCCCACCTACTTACAAAAACCCCTGTTGATACCCCAGCTCCAGAATGATCCTCTGATGATCAGATAGAGCTGGGACCCTTCAAGTCAAAGAGGAGTGACCAGTTCCTGGTGTGGACATGGGGCTCAGAAGAGTTCCTCAGGTGGGGTCTCAGGGGACTCACCCTGTGCTCATAGGCCATAGTCTAGGTTGCGGTGCTGGAGGGAACCCCCAAGGCAGCCTGGGTCAGGCAGGACCCAGGTCAACCTTTGTCTGAAGCACGGGGTGGGGGGGGCGGAACTCAGGTCTCTTAGCTGGGGCATCTGCTGAGACTCTGAGGTGTGTCTTCCCTAAATGGCCCTCATCACATGCTCACCCATGTATCCTGAGCCCCTGATTCAACTTTCCCAGACACAGGCAGCACCCCCAACCTGGAGCTCTGCTGCCCCTCTGTAGGGGGTGAGCGAACCCAGAGCAGAGAGGGCAGTGGGGTGGGGCTGATAAGCCTGCTGCCCTGCAGGGTTCTGGTTCAGGAGGGGAGATGGGAGTAGGTGCAGGGGAGGGTGATTATGCTGGCCCGCCTGTGGGTGTAGGTGCCTTGGTCTTTTTCCTACCCCAGAACCTCTGGCCTTGGGGAATAGACCCCTGACTCCAGCCCTGCTAGTTGCATTACCAGCCACTGGGGACATCCAGCCTTGCAGGCCCAGGGCCAAGGCCAGTGGCTGGATCTGTAGGCAGAGACCCCAGGGTCAGGCACTGCAGCCCAATTAGCCTATACCCCGATGCTGTCTGGGAGCAGGGTGTGCAGCAAAGGGTGCACAGAGTTCCAGATTGAAGGACCTGGTTCCAGAAGAGGCAGAGTCTGAACAGGTGTGTGGGTATGGGAAGTAGGGTAACCCCACTTATGGCAGGGACATGGGGGGTGGTCATGTTGTGGCTGACATGTGAGGTTGACCCACAGTCACAGGTGGACCTCTTTCTGGTCTCCCCTATACAGGATGAGCCTCCCCCTTCCCCAGGACAGCTTCCTCCTCTGTGGCTCCTTTGCCCTACCCAGTGATCAAGGGCCCCACAGATCACCCTCCATGTGCTACTCCCCAAAACTAGAATAGTTACCTCTTCGTCCCAGAGGCTGGCCGCCCCCCTTGCTCTCTGTGGATGATGAGACTTCAAAAGAAGAAGACACAAAGAATATCAGTCTCTGGACTTGGGAATGGATCCTGGAGCTGAGGTCTCTGTGGGAAGAGTCCAGAGCAGCCTGATGAATGTCCCTAAATCTCTCCCCAACAGCCACCTCTCTCTGCAAATGAAGGGCGCCCTCTGCCGGCCGCGGCTTGCCCCTACACAAAAGGCAGGCAGTCATGTCCCTCCACATGAGGGAACAGAAACACATGTACTCTCATCTCGCCTGGTCTACTCTACACCCTCCTCCACCTGCTCTAAGACTCTCAAGCCTCAGCAAATTCTAAGCACCAGATCTTATTGCTGTTTTGCTTCTCCCTGGTCAGAGAGCCTCATTTACCTCAAATGCAAGAGGTTGCTACATGTACAGTGAGTTTTTGCCCAGAGGGGCTGTCCGCCCACCCGGGGTACACTAGGGCCAGTTCATGGGTGTGCTGGGGATCAGGGGGACTGAGCTCAACCCAGCATGCCCCCATTGTCTGAAAAGCTCATCCCAGGATGCTCGACCCCATCCTCACGTGGACACTTCCCACACCTGGTGGGAACTGGGATCCTCCTTCTGATGACCGAGAACACTGACTCCCCCCCCCTCAACAAAACCCTGACCTCAAAGACGATTCTGATGTCAAACTGTAAGATGACATCACAGTGTGAAAATAGATTTTCACTCCATTAGGTTTTTGTCATTAGGAAAACAGTCCCAAATCACTTTGTCCTTAGAATTTCACTCTTAAAGAAATTTGTCATCAGAAATAGTTACCCCAAATCACTTTTCACCTCAGATTCCCTCTCTATGTAGAAATTTGCCTACAGGAATAATGTCCCCAAATCACTTTTGCTCTTAGATTTTCACTCTATAGGGCGTTTTGTCATCAGAAAGATATTGCCAAATCACTTTTTTCCTCATATTGTCCCTCTTTGGAGAAATTTGTCATCAAGAATAAACACTCCAAATAACTTTTCGCCTCAGATTTTCCCTCTTTGAGGATATTTGTAATCAGGAATAGTGTTCCCAAATCACTTTACTCCTCAGATTTTCACTTTACTGGGCATTATGTCATCAGAAATAGTTACCCCGAATCACTTTTCTCCTCAGATTTTCACCCTATAGGGTGTTTTGTCATCAGGATAATAGTCCCTAATCACTTTCTCAGATTCTCAATCTGTTGGGATTTCACCATCAGGAAAAACAGTCCCAAGTCACATTTCCTCACTTTACTGGGCATTATGTCATCAGGAAAATTGTCCCAAATCATATTTCTTCTCAGATTTTCCAATTAGGATAAAATTGTCATCAGAAAAAAGTATCCCCAAATCACTTTTTTCCTCAGATTTTGAGCCTAGTGGGTGTTTTGTCATGAGGAAATGTCCAAAATCACTTTCTCATCAGATTTTCCTCTTTAGAGAAATTTGTCTTCAGGAATAGTGACCCATATCACTTTTCTCCTCAGATTTTACTCTATTGGGTCTTTTGTCATCAGAAAAAAATGTTCCAAATTACATTTCCCCTCAGATTTTCCAATTAGGTAAGATTGTCATCAGGAATAGTAGTGCAAAATCAATTTTCTCCTCAGATTTTGACTCTATTGGGCATTTTGTCATCAGGAAAATTGTCCTAAATCACTTTTCTCCTCAGATTTTCATCTTTAGAGAAATTTGTCACTAGGATTAGCGTTCCCAAATACTTTTCTCTTCAGATTTTCACTCTAGTGGGTGCTTTGTCATCAGGAAAATAGTCCTTAATCACTTTTCTCCTTAGATTTTCAATCTATTGGGATTTTTGTCATCAAGATAAGAGTTCCAAATCATTTTTCCTCAGGTTTTCACTTTACTGGGCATTAGGTCATCAGGAAATATGTCCTAAATCACATTTCTCCTCAGATTTTTTAAATTGAAGAAATTTGTCATCAGGATTAGTGTCCCAAAATCACTTTTCTCCTCAGATTTTTTAATCTATTGGGATTTCTGTAATCAGGAAACTAGCCCCACATCACCTTTCTCCTCAGTATTTCCCTCTCTGGAAAAATTTGTTATCAGGAATAGTTACTCTAAATCATGTTTCACCTAATATTTTACCTCTATGTAGAAATTTGTCATCAGGAATAGAGTCTTTCAGTCACTTTTCTCCTCAGATTTTCCCACTTTGGAGAAATTTGCTATCAGGAAAATTGTCCCCAAATCCCTTTTTTCCCTCCTCAGCTTTTACTCTACTTGGCATTTTGTCATAAGGAAATGTGTCCCCATATCACCTTCTCACATATTCACTCCACACTGACGGTAGTTATCCAGAAAAGTTCCCACAGCACCTTTCTCCTCAGATTTTCCCTTTCAGAGGTGGCTGTCATGAGGAAAATTGACAATCAAACATGTTTCTCCTCAGGTTTTCACTCTATGGAGGGGATTGACATCAGGTATACTGTAACCAAATCACTTTTCTCCTCAGACTTTCCTCCTTAATGAACTTTGCCATCAGGAAAGTTACCCCAAATGGGTTTTTTCTTCAGATTCTCACTCTATTGGGTGTTTCGTCACCAGGAAAAATGCTCCATATCACATTTTTTCTCAGATATTCCCTCTTTGGAGAAATTTGTCATTAGGTATAGTTCCCCAAATCGATTTTCTCCTATTTATCACACTATTGGGCATTTTGTCATCAGAAAAAATGTCCCATCACATTTCTTCTCAGATTTCCCCTCTTCGGAGAATTTATTCATCAGGAATAGTGTCCCCAAATCACTATTTTCCTCAGATTTTCACTCTATTGGGCATTTTGACATCAGGAAACAAGTCCCAAATCACTTTTCTCCTTAAATTTTCACTCTATTAGCTGTTATGTCATCAGGAAATATGTTCCATATCACATTTTCCCTCAGATTGTCTTCTTTTGGAGATATTTGTCATCAGGTACAAATATCTTTTCTCCTCAGATTTTGACTCTATTGGCTGTTTTATCATCAGCAAAATTGTTCTAAATCACATTTCTCCTTAGATTTTCCAATTAGGATAAAATTGTCATCAGGAATATTCTCCAAATCACCTTTTTCCTCAGATTTTCATTCTATTGCACATTATTCATCAGGAAATTTGTTCTAAGTCAGCTTTTTCCTCATATTTTCCCTTTTTGGAGAAATTTTACACCAGGAATGTGTCCCTAAATCATTTTTCTCCTCAGATTTTCACTCTGTTGGGCTTTTTGTCATCAGGGAAATTGTCCTAAGTCATGTTTGCCTTCAGATTTTCATTCTTGGGGCATTTTGTCACCAGGAAAAGTGTCCCCATATCACCGTCTCTGATAGTCACTCCATACTGATGTTAGTAGCCAGGAAAAGTTCTCACGTACTTTTCTCTTTAGATTTTCCCTCTCAGAAGTGGTTGTCATGGGGAAAATTGTCCATCAAACATGTTTCTCCTCAGATTTTCACTCTATAGAGGGGAATGACATCAGGTATACTGTACCCAAGTCACTTTTCTCCTCAGGTTTTCTCCATAGGGAAATATGTCATTGGGAAGAGTTATCCCAAATTGCTTTTCTCCTCAGGTTTTCATTCTAGTGGGCATTATGTCATCAGGGAAAATGTTTCATATCACGTTTCTCCTCAAATTTTCCCTTCTTTGTCATCAGGTATAGTTCATCAAAGAACTTTCCTCCTTACATTTTGACTCTATTGGCTGTTTAGTAATCTGGAAAATTGTCCCTAATCACATGTCTCCTCAGATTTCCAATCTACTGTGATTTTTGTCATCAGGAATATAGCCCAAAATCATATTTCCTCAGATTTCACTTTACTTGGACTTATATCATCACGAAAATTGTATCAAATGACATTTCTCCTCAGATTTTCCACACTGAATTAATTTGTCATCAGGAATAGTGTTCCCAAATCACTTTTATCCTCAGATTTTCACACTATTGGGCATTTTATCATCATGAAAATAATTCCAAATCACTTTTCTCCTCAAATTTTCATTATATTGGGAATTTTTTCATCAGGAAAGTTGTCCTAAGTAAATTTTCTCCTCAGATTTTCCCTTTTTGGAGAAAATTTTCATCAGGAAAGTGTCCACAAATAATTTTTCTCCTCAGATTTTCACTCTATTGGGCTTTTTGTCATCAGGAAATTTGTCCTAAATAATTTTTCTCCTCAGATTTTCATTCTTTTGTCATTTTGTCATTTTGTCATCAGGAAAACTGTTCCCATATCACCTTCTCAGTCACTCCATACTGATCTTAGTAATCAGGAAAAGTTCTCACGTACTTTTCTCTTTAGGTTTTCCCTCTCAGAGGTGGTTGTCATGGAGAAAATTGTCCATCAAACATGTTTCTCCTCAGATTTTTACTCTATAGAAGGGAATGACATCAGGTACACAGTACCCAAATCACTTTTCTCCTCAGATTTTCCTCCTTAGGGAAATTTGCCATCAGGAATAGTTACTCAAAGTCACTTTCTTTCTCAGATTTTCACTCTGTTTTGTCCTCAGGTAAATAGTTCCTAATCACTTTCTCCTTGGACTTTTAATTTATTGGGATTTTCATCATCACAAAAATAGTTCCAAATCAATTTCTCTCCAAATTTTCCTCTTTGGAGAAATTAGTCATCAAAATAGTGTCCCCAAATCACTTTTCTCCTCAAATTTTAACTCTATCAGCCTTATGTCATCAGGAAAATTGTCACAAATGACAATTCTCCTCAGATTTTCCATATTGGAGAAATTTGTTATCAGGAATAGTATTCCCAAATTGCCAAAAGATTTTTGGTTTCTCTGACATCCACCTTCATCATTCTTACCCTCCTCCAACCCCTGCTCTTGTGACACTTCCACCCTTAGTTCTCAGCTCTCGCTTCCCTGACACAAGAAACTGATGACAAATGAGTGATAAAAAAATGTTTCACATTGTTTGTCCTCTGGAAATTAGTGAGTACAATTTTATTTTACACAAAGCTTATAGGGATATAAAGATACACAAAGAAAACCAAAAGAAATTTCCAATCTATGAGCATAGTCCACCTTTCATTCCTGTAAAATGACAGTATTTGGTTTCCATTCTTACTTTTCTGCTAGTAAAGAACAAGGAACAAATATCTTCCTATCAAGTGAAGGTTTTAGAATCCATTGAAGTTCAACAGAAAGAATATGAATCTCAATTCCAGCATATCTGAAAGACTGCACACAGAGGGACAGCTGTTACATGTCATCATGTCAGGGACTGTCCAGACCCATCTGTTCAGCATGAGTTGAACCATGGGAGCTACACTCTGATGGTCTCTGTGAGAGGCTGTGTCCACTCCTGCATCTGGAAATGCCCTGAGCCAGTTGGCTTTAAGAAGCAGATGCTTCACAGCATTTGCAGGAAAGTCCTGTCGGAACTGAAACAGCCCTTCCCTCCCTCCTCCCAGGCATGGAAGCAAACCTCTAGCTTCTAAATAGGAGTTTTCTGTGTTCTACATGCAGATGCTACATCTCTACCAGCTCTACCTCCAAAACCTGAGACTCTGGTCACCAGGGCATCCATAGATTCCTCCCAGTCTGGGTAATCACACTCTCACCCGGGAGGGGGGCATTCCTAAGGCAGGTTTACAAAAGCAAGTTCATATTCAAATACAGAAGGTGAAGGAATAACCCTCCCCCACAGCGCATCTGCCTGGCACCTTCCTGCTGTGACCCTAGGCTCCCTGCACCACCCCTGCCTCCACAGGCTCATGGCACCCCAGCCCTCAGTGGTAGCCATGGTCACTGCAGTGACATCTGCTGGCCTGAGCTCAGTCTCTGACCCTGCAGCCAAGGCACATCCTACAACGACGTTGCCCCTGATCTGGGCCTGCTGGGATCTTTCTGGAACCAAACCGCAGACCTCACCCCTTTTCCACCTCTGATCCCTGCAGACCCCCCCCCCCCCAGCATGGAGCAACCAGGCTCCAGACATGGATCCCCAAGTCCAGCCCCACCAACCACAGTGTCAGCCACAGGGGACACCAGGCATCGCAGGCCCAGGGCTGAGGCCAGGGGCCAAGCTGTAGGAGGTGGTTGAAGACTCCGGCTTCAGGCACCGCAGCCCCAACCAGCCTGCACCCCAAGTGCTGCCTGGGAGCAGGACGTGGCTGTGGTGCACAGAGCCCTGGATGAAGGACCTGGTCCCAGAAGAGGCAAAGTCTGGACAGGGGTGTAGGGCTGGTGAGGTGGGGGCGACCTCACTATCAGCAGGGACATCAGGGAAGGGGGCAGTCCAGGTGCTGCTGACATTGCTGAGACGTGAGGTTGCCCCACAACCCCAGGTGGGCCTTTCTCTGGTCTCCCCAGCAAAGGGTGCCCTAGGACCCGGGGCATCTTCCTTCTCTGTGGATTCTCTTACTCTACCCAGCGGTCAGGGTCCCCCCTAGATCACTCTCCATCTACTTCCCCAAGTGCTAGAACAGGCTCCTCCTCTTCACCCCAGAGCCTGTGTCCTGGAGGCTGGCTGCCCCCCTCTCTCCATGGTGGTGGTATGGGTGTCAGGAGTGGTGGGTGGGCAGAATTAGGAGTCAGGCAGAGGTACCGGCAGGGAAGGCAGTCTGGCCTCCATCTCCATTGTCCCTAAATCTCTTCCAACCCCACCTGACCTCCCTGCCTGACAGCAGAGGCGCCCTCTGCTGGCTGTGTGCTGTCACTGGTGTGGACAAGGGGCTCAGAAAAGCCCCTCACTCAGGGGTTCAGGAGACTCAGGGGTCCTGGGCCAAGCTGGGGTGCTGGAGGGAGCCCTGAGTTGGGGCAGGTCCCAGGTCAGCCCTTGTCTCTAGGCCTCTGAGCTGGGGGATGTCTGCCCAGCTGTGCAGCTGCAGAGCTGAGACTCTGAAGTGCCCCATTCATTGAACAGCCAGGCTCAATTGCTTATCCGAGTACCCCGAGACCCTCCACTCATCTCCCCAGAAAATGGGCAGCCCATCTTCCCTGGAGCTCAACTGTCCCCGCTGTAGGGGGTGAGTGGATGCAGAGCAGAGAGGGCATTGGGGTGGGGCTGATCAGCCTG
>PVHY01027129.1:0-16566 GCA_004024945.1 Uropsilus gracilis
AAAACGTAGAGAATTGTTCTAATATTACAAACTTGTTTGCTTTAAACTATCTGTAAAATGAGGTTGGACAAGAAAATTGCATGGTCCCTCCAAGCTGTAAAAAAATTATAACTCCATGTGCTGGAATAATTCCATAGTTTGTACTTGCACTTAATCTGAAAAACACAAAGACTTTTGAACAACTCTACACATTTTATATAGATCCACATTAATTTTGTGAGCAAAACTAAATTTAAGTGATTTATTAGTATGTAGATAGGAGGTTGAATAACTGAACAAATAAAAATGTTAGTAAAAGGTATAACAGAAAGTATAGAAATATTTAGGATAATATTTGTATTATATATTGTAATAAAACTACAAACAAAACAGAGCAGTGATAAAAATCCTATTTTCAAAATACTAGATCAACTGTTCAAGAATATAAAAATGCACTGAAGATGATGCAAATCACTATTACACTGAATGGAAGGAAAGATAATAAAGCAAGCATAACTCAAAGGTTATGAAAAAAAGATACTGTTCCACTAATAACAAACAGATCAACCTGATTACAACATATAATAGGCCTTCAAGGACTTTGGTTAAGAGCTTGATAAGCCTGATTATAGGTTCCAAAATAGATAAAATCAAAATTCCATAATTCTGAGACCAGATAGTATAATTTGTAAACACATGCATCTATCAGCTAGTCTATACTAATCAGAGCACCAAGGTATCAACCTAACATTTAAAATTCAAATGCAGGCCAGGTACAGTGGCACATGGCTGTAAGCCGCAGCATAGGAAGCAGCAGCGGGGACCAGGGATTGTAGTTAGAGTCCTGTCCTGGGCAACGTAGCAAGATCTAGTCCCAAAAAAATAGCTGGGCGTGGTGGCACGTGCTTGTAATCCCAGTTACCTGGGAAGTTGAGGCTGGTGATTGCTTGAATCTGTGGTACCTCAGGCAACGTGAGCCTGCGGTTCCACAGGCAAAAACAGTGAGACCTAGTCTCAAAAAAATAAAATAAAATAAATTAAATTAAAATTCAAATTCATTAGTAACATATCTTAAAAGTTTAATATAGAAATCACTTAATATTGGTGAAAACCTAATCTTAATTACTCTTTCCCAATCCAAGTGTGCCTATAAGACTTGCACTTTCAGTTCATTTTTATTTCTTTTTCTTTCAATTTTCTTTTTAATTTTTCTTTTTCTTTTAATTTTTAATTTCTTTTTCTTTTAATATTGGCTTACTATATATATGTATGTATACATATGTATATATACATATATACGTATATATTACACATATATACGTATATGTGTATATATACGTATATATACACATATATACGTATATATATATATACATATGTATACATATATATGATTTAGGGCTACAGGTTCATCCTTTAAATGTATGTTTAACACACCATGCCCACCCCTAAAGCACCAATAATCCTCCACCATGTCCTACTGGGTTTTCTCCCCACATCAGTTTTTCCTTAATTCTAGGGCCAAAGCATTTAAGTACTGATCAATCAGAATAATGTTACCAATTCCCCAAAATAAGACAAAAACATATTTTCATAATGAATCTGTGTCATGTAACAGTATGGCATGACTATGTTTACAGACATACTATGTTCAACAATTCAATAATAAAACATTAACTTACAAGTTCTGTTAAATGTTTGAGATGTCCAATTTCTTCTGGAAGTGAGACCAATTTATTATTACCAGCAATTAAGACTTTCAATGGTAAATTACACAAATGTACGGGCAATGTTGATAGTTGATTCCGACTAAATAAGTACAAAAAATGAAGTGTCAGAGTCCAACATTCAAGACAAGTTTCCAGTGATCACATTCTATATGAGGTAAAGTAACAAATACTAAGTTGCAAGAAACAAGCATTAGAAATGAGTGTTAGGCACAACTATGAGCAGGAGGGAAAGTGGGGGAAGGGAGGGGAGAGTGGAGAGGGGCAAACCCTTGAGATTACAATGTTGTGAAATTTATATATAAATCAATTTAAAAAACAAAGAAATGAGTATTAGTCTTCATTTCCTCATTCATCAGCATAAGAAAAAAACAGGATAAAGACAAATATATTTGTATACTACTTCCCCAGTCTTGCAATATTATAACCAAAAGTACTTAAAATATCCAAATATAGGTCCATAGAAAACAAGAGACAGACTGCAATTTAAAATATATTGTATCAACTGAGGTATAGTTAAGTGATCTTTTATATAAAAACATATAAATCAGAACTAAACATATAAATCAGAACTACTATAACAGCTACATTAGGATAAAAATAACAAAATTTTACTTTTATAGATGTAACATCTTAAAGGAGGATCAATTTCTTCCTTTTAAGATCTTTTGCTGATTAAAGTAATGTATTTCATGAGCCATTAAAACATTTTTTTAAAAATCTGATAATCCTATTCCTAGATATTTATTGTAGGGAAAGAGAAAAATAAACATTTACATACAAAGTTTTTTATTTTTATTACTATTTATTACTTTTACCATGGTGAAAAATTTTAAGAAACCAAATATCTGAAGAAAAATGAATCTTAGAAGTATATAAACTGTATAGAATGGTTACATGTAAAAGTATTTTCAAAGGGTATTCATAACAAAAAGAGAAAATTTATTAAAAATATGGCTAAAAACTATGGAAGATTGTGTGGAGGACCCTCAAACAAAGTGGACTTACCATTTGACCCAGCAATCCCTCTACTGGGAATCTACCAAGAGGACATGAAAACACTAATTAAAAGGACACCTGTACGCGCATGTTTATTCCAACTCTGTTTACAATTGCCAAGATATGGAAACAAACCAAATGCCCCAAAACAGATGATTGGCTGAAAAAAATGTGGTACATACACAATGGAATACTACCCATCAATCAAGGAGGACAAACATGTCATTAGCAGGAGTATGGATGGAACTAGACAGACTCATATTAGCAGAAATAAGACAAAAAGAAAAAGAGAAATACAGGATGGTCTCACTTATATGATGGATATAGGAAAAAACAAACGAATAAGAAAAAATAAAAACAACCAATGGGACTGAACAATGGAGCAAGAGAGGAGGAGGGGGAAAGAGGCAAAGAGCATAAAAGATTAGGATGGTTAACAGGTGTTAGCAAAGTGGGAAAGCTCCGGTGTCCACAATAATGCAGTAATGTAATATAAATATAAATACACACATATATGCAAATTAAAAAAATTTTAAATTAAATTTTAAAAAAGGCAAACTAATCTTTAAAAAGGCAATGAGTAGAAGTGTGGTTTCCAAGAACTCTGGAGTTTGGGAGACTATGGGAATTATTGGTCAAAGTGTATAGAGTTTCAAGCATATAGGAGCAGCAAAACCTGGAATCTGCTGTGTTGTGTGTTACCTACAGTTAAACAACAGCACTGTATTATATACCTGAAATTTTCTGGGTGGGTGGGTTTTATGTTAAGTGTAATTATCACAACAACAAGCAAAATAGTAACTATTATGATTAATTTGTGCTGTTGTTAAAATGCAGAAGACAGGAGGAAACTCTGTGGTGATGGATCTGTTTATGCCATAGATTATGGTGATGGTTTCCAGAATGTATTCTTACCTCCAAACTCATCAAGTTGTAGATATTAAAATGCAAAGATTTTGTGCATAAATCATATTTAATAAAGTGGCTTGAAAAATTAAAAGAATAAAAAATAAAATCTGGCTAAAAGATGAAAAAAGGAAAGATCACCTAAAATTATACTCATAGAACAGTAACAAACTTCCTTTATGGTTTCCTGTATTTGTAGTTTCATCAATGGACATTTATAATTTTTATAATGAAATAAATTAACAAAAGAATTTAAGATGAAAAATAACGGAATGGAACAAATACATTCGGAACTTAATACAAAGAACTACATATAAGAGCCAAAGTAACCTCAGATCATAGTTTTGTTTTGTTTTTTGAAACTAGGTATCGCTTTGTTGCCTGGGGAACCACGGACTCAAGTGATCCCCTGCCTCAGCTTCCCAGATAGCTGGGATTACAGGTGCATGCCACCACGCCCAGCTAGTTTTTGAGACTATGTCTCACTATGTTGACCTGGCGGGTCTCGAACCTGTGAACTCAAGCGATTCCTAGTTTCAGTCTCACCTCATAGGCTGCGAATAAAGGCATGTGCCACTGTGCCTGGCTCAGATCATTGTTCTTACTTGATAAAATTTATTTGAAAATATAACTGGAGAATCAGTGCTACAAGACGACAGCAAATCTATCACATTAATTGCTAGTAAGGTTGTTAATTATTGCAAAGACAAAGGGAGAAAATGGAGGGGCACAGGAAATATCATTAATAGTCTAACCATGTATAAATATTGCTGATATAAAAATATAACTTTTAGTAAAAGAGAAAATTGAAAAGACCACATAAAATCAAAACTTAGAAAAAAAAGAAATATTCTTACCTAATATTTAAGAATGTTAGAGCTTGCAGGTTTAGAATTGCTTCTGGTATATATCGAATACAATTCTGGTACAAATTGAGATTCTCCAGAGAAACAAAATGGCATGCTTCTATGGGAATTTCTGAAAGGCGATTTCTTGACAGGTCTAAAAGGAAAAAATAAATTAAGTTTAAATCCTTGAAACCTAGGTTATTGAAATATTAAATAAGCAGGTTTCATGATTGTTTTAATTTCCCAAACATTCTCCAGAGCAAACTGGTAGAGATTGGTTCAGAATAATCAAATATTTAATGACTTAATAAATCACTTCAACATATGCCTGTACATTTGTTGCTGGGAAGTACTTATTTCTTTTGCCTCCACATATGCTAGAAAATAAAACTATTATTCTTTGCAAATAACAGAATTCCAAAGCAAAGCTGCCTACAGTCACACAAAGGTCTTATCAGTACTTATAAGATATCCTAGAAAATAAATGAATCCTTAAGATTTACCTCCTGCAAAGCACTGAAAATATTCTAAGGATTGGATTTTTAGAAAGCAAATCAAACTGTCACTTTCTTTACCAGTTAAAGATTATCACCGAAATGTCAAAAGGACTTAGAAACCATCTTTGTTCACACTAGCCAAAGATGAAACAATGTAAGATTCAATCGAGATAACAATTGCAATGGATAAAAATCTATGTTCTATTATAATACCATCTCTCTCCCTCAAAGATGACCAAAAAAACAAAAACAAACACCAAAAAACAAAAACACCCAATTCATTATCTTGTAAACTATCAAAAAAAAGGGGAGGGGAGTGACTCAAACACTCCTCAAAAACAGACATTTCTTGGCTTCCCTATATGAACAGTATCACTCAATAACGGATTAGATAAAGGAAAGTATATTATAGCTATCAATGAAAATTAATGATAAAATGTCACCATTTTGCAACTCTCACTGAATCAGTGCATCTAAAACTGAGTAATGATCCATAACATTTATAATCTTAAGATTTCTTAGCTTTTGAAGACTTTAGACAATACTGTCACTGAAATGCTTCATATTTGAAAATATATTTCATTCCCCTATATATATTTTTTTACTTCACTACATGAAGCTTTTGTCCACACATGCTTAAACCAGAATTTTGGAATCATCCTGACATCTTTCTCTTTTCTCCCATCTAATCCTATCAACAGCATCATTTTCTTGATACAAATGTACCTTGAATCCATCCAATCCTTCCATTTCTGTCACTGCCTCTTAGGATTATTTCAAAAATCAAATCAAAATAATATATGAAAATTACTTCATATACTATAAAATGCAAAGAGGCAAGCATAAAGTTAGCTTCATAATATTAACAGCAAGACAGCAAAAATAACAAGTCCTCAATATACAGTAGCATATTACACAATGAAATATAGCAGGCAATAGCATTAATTCACAAGAAGATAAGCAGCAGCTCTAGTCCTAAGACTGTCTGCCTATGCCTATGGAGGTACTTTCTTCTCTTTTCTCTTTTTTCCTATTAAGCCTGCCCTTTTAAAAAGGTAGTCTTTGGCTATTTGTACCTAAAAAATAAATTTCATTCATTCATGCATTCATTCACTAGGTCTCGCTATTTTTGCCCATGGAACCTCAGGCTCACATTGCCTGAGGAATCACAGACTCAAGCAACACCCAGGTAGCTGGGACTACAGGTGAGTGCCACCACGTCCAGCTATTTCTTTGGAACTAGGTCTTGCTACGTTGCCCCCAGTGGGACTCAAACCGCAATCCCTGGTCCCCGCTGCGGCTTCCTAGGCTACCACTTACAGGCATGTGGCACCATGGCCGGCTTAAAAAAAAAGTTTAAAAAGATGAAAAACAAAACAACAAAAAGATAAATTCTACCACTTACAACAATGTGAATGGACATAGAGAGTATATGCTAAGTAATCAGGTGGGGAAGAAATAACTGTGATTTCATTCACAGAGTGGAAACAAGGAAACAAAGCAAATTAAAAACAAAATTTTAGACTATCAGAACAAAATACTGGTTACCAGAAGTGAAATAGAGAGGAGGGTGAGTAAACTGGTTGAAAGAGTTAATTATAGATGGAAGAACAGATTTTTGGTGGTAAACATAAATGCAGCATATACTTACTGATAATGCCACACACCTAAAACCTATACATAAATCAATGTTATTTCAACTAATATATATAATATATATCACAGAGCACAAAACAATAATTCATCATCTTTGGTAATCAAAAAGAAGCAATACTGAATTCAGTATACTTAAAATATAGGAAATGTAGAGGACAGTTATCTAGAATTTACATTAAAATGTTTATATAGTTACAATATTAAGTGAAATTAGGTAAGTTAAAATTCAGACACTGCATTTTTATTGTCACGAGTAAATTTATGATTTTACACAGAGATTGTTATTGTCTCATAAACCTCCTAAATTTTCATCTCTGTCAGTGTAGTCAATCCTTTTCCAGATTGCATGCTCAACTGAGAATTTTTTAACTGTTATAAAAAGCCACAAACTGTAAAATAAACAACTTTACAATTAAACTATTAAGTTACTTGTAGTTATCATATTTTGAATATGACATTGGTCTTTTTTTTCTTCTAATGTTAGATAGATAAACCAACAACTATATCACTCTTTGGCACAACAAATGTATTATTCATCTGAGCAAAGCCAAGAAAGTCTATTTAGTCTGAGAAAAATTTTAGCTAAGGAAAAAACCATAGAAGTTTTAATCAACTAGATAAACAGTTTAGTGAAAATGTTCTAAGGCATTTACTTTACAATTAAATGCTTATTTTCCATTTTCAAAAATCTTATCCTCAAAGTTAAATTCATCTCAGAGATACAAGTTTTAAAGTATGTCAACAATGTCTAAAAATAGCAAAAGTAATCCTTAATGTTAACAAGGAATTACAAAAAATGATCATTCTAGATTTGCAAATATTTTTAATACACTTTTGTCATGAAAGTAAAGGTTAAATTTATTTTATTCAACTCTGTATATTTGGTACTTAGTTCCATAGAGCCTACAACACATACTAGACACCCAAAAAAGTACTTCTTCACAAAATAACAACTGGATGGAACAAAAATGTATACTCACAAGTAAGAATCCTCCATTTATAGAAAGGCTAATAATTAACATATTGAAAAAGAGCCAAATCATAATTTTACCTATATGATTTGTTTTAGGAAATACTATATAACTTGGACTGAAAATAACTTACCAAGTAATCATTTAGATAAAATTAATTAAATCCAACTACTGAGGGGAAAACAATTGTGTGTGAAACTATAAATATTTTACAATAAAATTGACAGGTTAGTTGTAAAAGGGCATTTTAGGTACATAAAATGACACTGGAACTTTTTTTACTATGAAGTAAAAAGTGCTTTTAACTTATGATATTCCCCTTCTTATTTAAAAATAATACACACTGGGAATACAAACTGGCCCAGTCACTATGAAAAGCTGTGTGGAGAAACTTCAAACTATTTTTTTGAGACTAGGTCTCGTTATTTTTGCTGTGGAACCTCAGGCTCACATTGCCTGGGGTACCACAGACCTAAGCAATCCCCAGCCTCAGCTTCCCAGGTAGCTGGGATTACAGGCGCTTGCCACCATGTCCAGCTATACTTTTTTGGAACTAAGTCTCACTACATGCCCCAGGCAGGACTCAAACCATGATCCCTGGCCCCAGCCGCAGCTTCCTAGGCTGCTGCTTACAGGCATGCGCCACCATGCCCTGCCAGAACCAAACTACTGAAAAAGCAACTACTGTTCAATCTGGCAATCCTACTTCTGGGAATCTACCCAAAGGATATAAAAACATAAATTCAAAAAGACATCTGTATGCTTATACAGGATGCTTATTGCATTGTTATATACAACAGCCAGGAAACAACCCAAATGCCTCTAAACAGATGAATGGATCAAAAAGCTGTGGTATATTTACACAATGGAGTATTATTCAGCAATCAAAAAAGACAAATTTGATGCATTTGTGATAACATGGATGGACCTAGAAGGAATCATCCTAGCGGAAATAAGCCAGAAAGAGAAAAACCAGACGGTCTCACTTATATGTGGGATATAGGGAAAACAAACATAGGGACAAGTAAAACTGTTAGCACAATGGAAGCATAGAGCAAGGGAGGGGAAAGAGGGTAAAACCAGGGGAGAGATGGGCATAAGATATTAAGATGATGATTCACAAATGACAAGGTGGTATACAATGATGTAGAACATATATATGTGCGTGCGCAATCAATATTTAAAATATTTTTTAAAAATACACTTATTTACTTGATGGATTTTCAAGTGTTTATAATCCACCACATCTCAGATTACATCATGGAAAGTCCTCTTAAAGCTAGTTTTTGATATGCCAATTAATTTTTTTGAGCAATTCCTTACATTCTAGTACAAGATGGTCTAGACTTATTATAGATTTTTCTTGAGACTTCTCTGCCCCAGTTTTGGAATTAGCTACTTCTCAACCTTGTGCAACAGAAACTTTTGTGGCAAATTAGATTTGGATGGTGGGAAATATGTGAAGGGGAAGGTGGCAGAAGGGAAAGCCACCAATTCTAAGGAAAGTTTTACAGTAAATGATTGTTGTATTTTTTAGTAATCCACTAAGTTTTTGGAGTGATCTGTTGCCCAGCAACAGAAAAGCAAAACAGTAACTGGCACTGGGTGGTGGGGTGCTACTTTAATAAATGCCTAAAACATCTGGAAATGACTTTTAAAAATTAGAAGTTCCATCTGCTTTGCCTTCCAAGTAAATAATTAAGCAAATAAAGGAATAAACAAATCTCTTCCTGGAGGGAAAAAAGAAGGCAACAGTCCTTAGTGTCGTCTAAGAGCCTATTAGCAGAGTCAGGATCACAGGCAGTGGAAAAAAGCTTTGGAAGTTAGAGAAAAAGGTACCCTTGTCCTCTGGCAGAACAATTACAGAAACTACAACTCTATGTGACACACAGAGTACCTAACAGATTTAAGTCTATCTTTGTTGAAACACAAGACAACAGACTACTAAGTATTCACTTTGAATATTAATAATGGTATGCATATATTTGCATATATATACCCATATATATTTCATCAATTTAGATTCAAATTAGACTCTTATTTAAATTTTTAGCTTTTGTTGAGATACATCAGTAGTATCCCTTTTCAAATAATGCAGAGAAAGCAAAAGGTGTAAACCAACTTGGAACCCTCTTTTTTTTCTCTAATTGCCTATTTCTAACACAACTTCAGAACTTATTATCAACATCTTAATCTGCCCTACCCAGAGTCCTTGAGTCCTAACTTGTTATGACTTTTGGGTTGTAAATTACAGTAGGAATATTAGAAAGTATTTTCCTTTATTCAAAAGTCAAATAGGCTCAGTGGTACTTCCTTTTGAAATATGTCTGTTTCTTTCCTTTTATTTCAAATAATAACACCCTACTCATTAATTTTTAATTCTAAATGCAGAATCCTACAGCTCAGCATCAGGCCAAGATTTTGAAGCTTTTTTCTAGTTCTTGAACTTTTTGCTTACATACCCTGTATACTTCCCATTATTTCCTTCCTCTAAGGAATCAAGAGATTTCTTCAAGGCCCATGCTTTCTAAAAAAATAATAGTAAGCAAATAACAATAGAAATAAGAAATATGATGTGAAATATAGATAAATTTAAAAAAAAAGAAATAAGAAATATAAGAAAACATCTTTCTCTCTGCCTTTCTACCTACTGGACAGTGTCAAAGTCCTAACTCCTCATCCTCTGGACATAGCACAGCAGAGTGGCTCACTGCTGCAGAGCAGTCTGGAAGCTCAAGCGCCTCCTACAGTCACCACTGAATTCACGAGGCTGAGAGAGAGGACAATATTACCACCGTACAGGGGTAGAATTGCTGGCTGCCTGGTTAGCCTTCTTTACACCCATCAGTGGGGATCAGTGGGGACCAGGGAGGAACTGCCAAAATACCAAATTACTTAGGGTAAGGGTGTGAGTTTGCTAGCCATCGGTTGAGAAGCCATAGTTTATTGTTTTTTTTTTTTTCTTGAGATGTCTGGCTACAGCAAAACAGTTATTGTCTAAAAGTTTTGTGTCTCATTAAGTCAT
This sequence comes from Uropsilus gracilis, assembly GCA_004024945.1. Classification (NCBI taxonomy): domain Eukaryota; kingdom Metazoa; phylum Chordata; class Mammalia; order Eulipotyphla; family Talpidae; genus Uropsilus; species Uropsilus gracilis. The sequence goes on from PVHY01027129.1 coordinate 10,609, forward strand.
CCTTTCCTTTGACTAGAGAGATGAGGCTTTTATTCAAGTATTTTGTTTGCCCAGTAATGTTTCTGGGCTGCCAAGTTGGAGGTGTCAGCTCCAAGTCTAGGGTACCCTTAAAGCAAAAAAACAAAAACAAACAAACAAAAAACCCAACACAACAAAGAACTGATCATTATTCCTTGGTTCCTGAAACTCCCGCTCTTTCAGTCTTTTAGGGTCTTATAAGTTTATTTTACAAACAAGGGCAGGAGTTTTACTTGTACTGAATAGGAAGGAAAAAGAAGGAAATAATACGAGGGAAAAGTCATCTGCCCCATCTTCCCAGAAGTCACTCACTGACATTTAAATATAAATTCATTATCTTTGAATTAAAAAGTATTTAAAAAAGGAAACCCACAAGTTGTTTAAAAATTTATTTAGAAAGAGTAGCATTTGAAATGAAAATATTCCCAGTTCTGATTTGCCTATGTTACATAATTTTTATTAATAGCTTTTAAATAAAAATTTTATTGCATTCCCTCTCAACAAGATTTTCATGGGAATGGATAGTAGTTAAAAACAGAAATGTCTAAATGGAGTTTTTTAAATGTGACAAATTTAAAGAGACAGTTTCAAAGTGTAACATTTTTTATCAGTCATCATAGTCATCATGGGCAACTGTTTGTATTCTTGCCTCCTTGGTGTTTGTTAGCCTGTGAGAAGTACCATGAAGGGTATCACTGTGGTTTGTTAAAGAGTTACCAAATGACGTTTAAAAAGATTACTTTCATAGTTCTTACGGAACTTGACCTTAAAAAATTTCCCTTATTTTTTCTTGACTGTGTATTTTAGAAGTGCTTAGCTTGTATTTTCCATTCATTTACATGTCAAAGGGTATTATTCTTAGAATACTCTTTTTTTTTTTTTGAGACTAGGTCTAGCTATTTTTGCCTGTGGAACCACAGGCTCTCTTTGCCCGAGGTACCACAGACTCAAGCAATCAGCTTCAGCTTCCCAGGTAGCTGGGGTTACAGGTGCGCGCCACCATGCCCAGCTATTTTTTGGAACAAGGTCTCGCTACAGGCCCCAGGCGGCACTCAAACCGCAATCCCTATCCCTGGCTGCTTCATAGGCTGAAGCTTACATGCACAAGCCACCTTGCCTAGCACTATTCTTAGAATACTCTTTTAAGTTTACATTGCTCAATGTTAAAAGTCTCTTATACAAAATAACTGCTATAGTCAAAAGTCTCTTATACAAAATAACTGCTATAGTCTTTGGCCCTCTAAAGATTTATAGCAGTGACTGTGTTCTTGAAAGTTCTAGGCATGCATATGTGGGTATTGCATAATGAGCTTTATTTGGTCAGGATGATGTCATTGCGTGGGATGGCCTGAAGGAATTATTAGAACATAAGACTTTTGACAGCTAGCACATCTTAACAAATGCCATACAGTTGAAAACATTAAATTGTGTTTGGACTGGAATAAGCCTACATTTTCCTAGTTTAGTTTAGAGATTTAAAGAAATAAGCCATACTGTTATAATTATAGAGTTGAACAAAATGAAATATTATACTTTTTTTCTCCTTGGGAAAGAAATTTTTTGAGACTAGGTCTCGCTATTTTTACCTGTGGAACTGTAGGTTCACATTGCCCGGGGTATTACAGACTCAAGCGATCCCCTGCCTCAGCTTCCCAGGTAGCTGGGATTATAGGGCCACCACGCCCAGCTATTTTTTTGGAACTAGGTCTTGCTAAGTGCCCCTGGTGGGACTCGAACCGCAATCTCTGGTCCCTGCTGTGGCTTCCTAGACTGCCGCTTACAGGCATGCACCATCATGCCCAGTCAAAAATTAATAAACAACTGCATTCTTTGTTTCATAGTTGTGAGATCAATTTTTTGTTTTGGAATTCAAGAATAGCTTGAATTTCTGTTTCTATACTTAGTTTATTGCCAAAATATATTATTAGAAATGTTCACAATTTCAGAAAGACTTTAAAGTCTCCACAAAAAAGGTACATAGTGCATTTATCATCTGCTCTGAGTACTACATTACTTTCTTTTGTTGTAGTAGAATAAATATGAAAGATATCATTTTTAGAGACAGTTTTTGGGCATTATTTTCCCATTATGTGAAACCATCAACACCATCCATCTCAAGAGCCTTTTCATTTTCCCTATAGAAACTCTGTATCCACAACAGTAACTGCTTAGTCCTCCCTCTTCCCAGATACTGTATACCACTATTGTGCTTCTGTCTGTATGACTATTCTGTGAAACTCATATGTGGAAATCATATAAAATGTCCTTTAGTGTTTGATCTGTTTTACTTAGCATTATGTCAGTTTCATCTGAGCATGAAGTAATTTGTTACCAGATACTGAGTTAACTTAATCAAAAGCAAAGGAACTTGACCTTTTATTATGTCAGTTATTGTGTTAGATGCTAAAGACTTAAAGGAACTTAAAATCTAATGAGGAATTGCAGTACTATGCAATAATAGCTACATTTCAGTAAGAATAACACAGTAAGAGAATATTTTGAATGCCCAGACAGTCAAAGGAAGCATAATGAGATTTTGCTTGAGATGGCTCTTGAAGGAGGAGCAGGAGTTTACCAAATAATGATGACTGAAAACTTGAAATTCAGTGTTACTTCCTTTGAGAAGGTTCACTGGGGTTAAGAATCACTCGTATACTATAGATCTCAGGCAGCCAGCAAGGGAGAGGGGTCAAACTAGGAGAGGGATGAGCATAGGGGACTATGGTGATGGATCATGGGCATATGCTGGTGGGACAAATAAAGGGAGAAACCAATTACTGAAAAGAAACGAATAACAATGTAAGAAAATAAATTTAGAAAGAGAAATAAAAAAGATAATCACTGGTATACAGCTGTAAAGCTCAGAGGGAAAGTCAACCCTTCCAAATGAGAGAAATTGAGACTATCGTAAGCTAAGCAAACACTCTTAATCATATCTTTTTATATATACATCTTTATTATGTGAACATAATATTATGTGTAAATAATAAGATAATACATGTTATATAATGAAAGTCTTTTCTTTCTGCCTCTCTACCTACAGAAGAAAAGTCCTAACTCTACTATCTTGACATATACCAGTAGAAAGGTAGAAAGCAACTCATTGTCCTTGGTACAAAACAAGGATGTCCATTCTCACCACCATGATTCAGAATAGCATTGGAAGTCTTAGAGTGATTAGACAAGAGAAAAATATAAACAGAATCAGAACTGGGAAAGAAGTAAAATCACAATTATTTGCTGATGACATGGTAATATTCATAGCAAAATTTCAAGACTTCAAAGAACTGAAACAATCAGTTTAGCAAAGTGGCAGGGTATAAAATCAATACACAAAACCAGTTGCCATCCTATATACAAACAATGAGGTAGAAGAGGAAGAAATTCAGAAGGTGATCCCACTTATAATCATACCAAAAATACATACATATATACCTAAAAGTAAACTTTAAGGAGATAAAAGATACAAAGAAACAGAAAAGTATTCCCTGTTCACGGATTACAAGAATCAACACTGTCAAAATAGCCACCCCTACCCAAAGCTACATGCAGATTCAATGCAATCCCAATAATAGCAACAGCATTCTTCAAAGAAACAGAACATACACTACCGAAATTTATATGGAATAACTAAAGGCCCCAAATAGTCAAAGCAATCCTCACCCCCAAAAGAAAATAGAAAAGAGGCACCACTCTTTCAGATTTCAAACTATATTATAAAGCCATAATAATTAAAACAGCCTGGTATTGGAACAAAAATAGATACACAGATCAATGTAATACAAATGAGAGGACAGAAATAAATCCACACTTAGTAGACAGTTAATCTGTGACAAAGGAACCAAGAACATACACTGGAACAAGGGCAGCCTCTTCAGCAAATGGTTTGGGAAAACTGGACAGCTGCATGCAAAAGAATGAAACTAAACCACTATTTGACATGTATCCAATTCAAAATGGATAAAAGACTTACATTTAGAAGCTGAATAAACCATAAAATACATAAACAAATAGGTAAAATACTTCATGGCGTAGGCTTCAGTGCTATGTTATCAGGTTAAGTTTCCAACACCCAGGAAATCAAAAAGAATAAACAACTGGGACTACATCATATGAAAAAGTTTCTGTACAGTGAAAGAAACAGTAACTAAAATAAAAAGGCACTCTACTGAATAGGAGAAAATATTCAAGCATTAAACACCCAACAAGAAATTGATAGATGGGACCAACAAGGAGCACAATCTACAAAGAACCCATGTAACTCAACAAAAGTGGAAGTAAAGCAAACACTACCCAATCAAAAAATGGGTAGAAAAATTAAATAGACACTTCTCCAAAGGAGACACACAGATGACAGACTTTTTTTTTTTTTTTAAGAGACTAGGGCTCGCTATGTTGCCAGGGGTAGTCCCGAACCTGTGGACTCAAGTGATACCTAGCCTCAGCCTCCCAAGGCTGGGATTAAAGGCACGCACAACCATACCTGGTGACAGACATATGAAGGAAAGTTTAACATCATTTGTCATGGGGGGAAATGCAAATGAACACACAATGAGATACCTGTTGACATCTGTGTTAATAGCCTATATCAAAAAGAGAACCCTTCTACAGTTCTGGTACAGACTGGTCTAGTCCTTATGGAAAATGGTAATGAGGTGTTCAAAAGATTAAAAATGAATCTGCTACACTACCCAATAACACCACTCCTAAGCTTCTTCTAGAAAAACTCAAAAATACTAATTTGAAAGGAAATTTGCATTCTTGAGTTTATTCCAGCACTATTTACAATGGCCAAATCATGAAAACAATATATGTGAACAAAAAACAGAAAACATGGTATTTATAACACAATGGAATATTACTCAGCAATCAAAACAGATAAACTCATGCCATCTGTGACAACATGGATGGAAATAGAAATAGAAAGGATAATGCTAAATGAAGTAAGCCAGAAGAAGAAAGATAAAATACAGGTTGGTGTCATTTTTATGTGGAATATAGAGAAACCAAATTAAGAGATAGCTAAAGATAAGCTTAAAAAATAACCCCTGAAAGCTGACTATATAACTGAAGCATCCAGAGCAGAGAGGCAATGGGGAAGGGATAAAAACAGAGAGGAAATAAAGCACAATGGACAATGTTAGTTGACTATGGGCTCTTTGGTGGTAGGTGCACTACATTAGTAATAAAAATGAAATCTATTTCTTTGGTAAGTGGGGAAAGTCCAATGCCTTGTTATTTTGTTATGATTAAACAAAGATGACAATGAAAAAAAAGGGAAAATAACAAGCTTTTTTATTCAGTAAAAGTACTAAGAAATTAACAGCCAAATAATATTTTTATTCCACAATTCAGCCATTCTATAAAACCAATTAACCCAGGAGTCTGAACAGTTTTTAAATGTCACATTGGTAATCTCATATATTCCTTTACCAATGAGACCCAAAGAATCTTAAGCTCTTAATGAATAGCAATTTGGTACTATTGTTTACCTTAGATGTCCAAAATTTTCTTCAAAACCCACACTTTTATATTATGGTGCAAAATTGCTAAATACTGGTTTTATGTAAATGCTTTTGTTAATCGTAATTCTCCACATTTTAAAACAAGATGTTTCTAGAAATTTTCTGGTATCATTTTTATTACCTCAAGAGGCTTGCTGATACCAAATTAGTACTTAATTTTGATTATATATTAACAACATTCCAAAATACAATGACATCCATTTCCAACACATTTAGGTAAATCCAGGTAAAAGGACTTTTATTTTTCATTGCAGTACTAGACATTTTCATATTCATTTAAGTACATTTGTCCTTTTCACTCTTCTGTGGAATAGTGTTCTGTGACATTGTCTTCTAGAACATTTTAAAGAAAACCTATTCAAAACCAAACAGTTTCATACTCCCCAAGACAGGGTAAATTAAAATCAAATCCATA